>CM029598.1:27577466-27871601 GCA_017311375.1 Mytilus coruscus | reverse complement strand
ATTGTAAGAAGAATGGTCACCTGATGGCTGATTGTTTCAGACTCCAGAAGAAGAATGAAAGAGATAATAAGCCCAAGACCAGTGCTTGTACGACACCCGTGTTACCAATACGTTGGAATGTCCTGCGAGTCAGGCTTTTAAGTCCAGTTTTGTGATTACATGGAGGATTATAAACCTTTTATGTCTGATGGGTTTGTTTCTATTGTTGATAATACTACTCCTCAGCCTATTAAGATTTTACGGGACACTGGAGCTTCTCAGTCTTTATTGTTAGAAGGTGTGTTGCCTTTGTCCGAGGAGACTTCTGTTGGTGCCTCCGTTTTGTTACAAGGTGTGGAGTTAGGTTGTATAGATGTTCCCTCCATCGTATTTATCTGAAGTCAGATTTGATAACTGGACCGGTTGTTGTGGGTGTTCGTCCTAATCTCCCTGTTGAGGGTGTTTCATTATTGCTAGGAAATGATCTAGCTAGGAACAAAGTGGTTGCTGAACCAATTGTTACCAGTGAACCAGTGGTGTATGCTAAATCACCTGAAGATGATGCTGAACTGTATCCAGCTTGTGTCGTTACTAGGCGATGGCTAGAAAACAACAAAATGAGGATTTGCAAGAAAACCAGTTTGATTACATGGACCTTTCTGACACCTTTCTAGCCGATATTGAAGGTCCCGGTAGCTCAGAGAAGGCCGTAATAAGACCACCTAGTATTAGCAAGAATGTAATTATGCCATGGCCAGACGTAAACAGCCATTCATTAGACCGAAGGAAATTTGTCGAAGAACAAAATAAAGACCCTGAAGTTCTTCAGCTCAGCAAGAGGGCTCAACCACAGGAGGAAGCAGACAAAGTGGCGAATGCTATTACCATCAAGACGGCATTTTAATGAGAAAGTGGAGGCCCCCTGATGCTACCCCAGAGGAGGAATGGAGAGTGGTATACCAAGTGGTGGTGCCGAAAATTTATAGGCAAGAAATTATTGGTCTTGCCCATGACACCCCCTTGGCTGGACACTTAGGTATAAGGAAGACTTGCCTTAAAATCTTGCAGCATTTCTACTGGCCAAGACTTAGAAATGATGTCGCAGAATACTGCAAATCATGCCATATATGCCAGGTTGTTGGTAAGCCTAACCAGAAAATACCACCAGCACCACTTCTGCCTATTCCAGCCTTTGAAGAACCTTTAGCAGTACTCATTGATTGCGTTGGACCTTTATCAAGACCAAGACCGAAATGCGATTTACTGACGATCATGTGTACCTCCACTCGTTTTCCTGAGGCTATTCCGTTAAGGAATATCAAGACACCTACTATTGTCAAAGTTTGATCAAATTTTTCACGCTAGTAGGACTTCCAAAGTCTATACAGTCCGACCAGGGTTCAAATTTCATGTCAGGTTTATTTCAGCAAGTCGTGTACCAGTTAGGGATTGCTCAGTATAGATCAAGTGCTTACCATCCAGAATCTCAAGGTGCCTTAGAACGTTTTCATCAAACATTGAAGAACATGATCAGAACTTTTGTCTTCAATTTGACAGGGACTGGGATGATGGTGTTCACTTTTACTTTTGCGGTCAGAGAGGCTGTTCAAGAATCCCTTGGTTTTAGTCCTTTGAGTTGGTATTTGGTCATACTGTAGGGGACCTTTAAAATTGATAAAGGAAAAGTGGCTTACTGAACACACTGACTTGAATCTTCTAGACTATGTATCTAGATTTAAAGAAAAATTGTATACTGCTTGTCAAATTGCTCAGAACAATTTAAAACTGTTCAGAATAAGATGAAAATATGGTATGATAAAGATGCCAGGGACAGATTTTTGAGCTGGGTGATAAGGTACTTGTATTTTTGCCAGTCCCTGGACATCCATTACAAGCTAACTATTGTGGTCCTTATACCATAGAGAGTAAAATTAATGATTTGAATTATATTGTAAAACACCAGGTCGGCGTAAACAAAATAGAATGTGTCACATTAATATGTTAAAACCATATTTTGAGCATACTAATGAAGGTGAGAGTAAACCAGTTGCCACTTTAGCCATGGTTAAATTGGAGAACAATCATGACAAACCAGATGTAATTGAACCACCTTTTAGTTCTAAAACTATGGAAGAGACAGTTAGATTGAAAATTCAGAAATTTTGTCAAATTTAGATTCAAAACTTGCACATCTGTCTTTGATCGAGAGAAAATTAAAAGCTTTGGTATTTTCTTTTAAAAATCTTTTTCCAGATGTGCCAAACAAAACCACTGTTGTTTGTCATGATGTCGATGTTGGTGATGCTTCTCCAATTAAGCAACATCCTTACCGCTCAATCCACTCAAACTTGAATTTATGAGACAAGAAATTAAATATATGCTTGACAATGATATTATTGAGCCGAGTAACAGCGAATGGAGCTCTCCTTGTCTGCTTGTGCCCAAACCAGATAAAACCTTTCGTTTGTAACTGATTTCAGAAAAGTAAATTCTGTTTCAAAATCTGATTCCTATCCGATTCCAAGGCTAGACGATTGCATTGATAACATTGGAAAAGCAAAATTTGTGAGCAAATTTGATTTATTGAAAGGTTACTGGCAAATCCCATTGACACAGAGAGCTCGAGAAATATCAGCTTTTATCACACCAGACGTCTTATTTCAATATACTGTAATGCCGCTTGGCATGAAAAGTGCTCCAGCTACATTTCAAAGAATGATCAATAATGTTATAAAAGATTTAGACTGTTGTTATGCTTATATTGATGATCTTATTGTATGTAGTGATAGCTGGGAAGAACATTTAACACATTTATATGATACTTTTGATAGATTGTCACAATCAAATTTGACTGTAAATCTTGGAAAAAGTGAATTTTGCCAGGCCACTGTTGATTATTTAGGGCATACAGTTGGCCAAGGTCAAGTGAAACCTATTACGGCTAAAGTGGACGCAATTACCAATTTTCCTCCTCCTACAAATAAAAAACAACTTATGAGATATTTAGGCATGATTGGATTTTACAGGAAATTCTGTTCAAATTTTGCGACTGTTGTTCAACCATTGACTCATCTTTTACGGAAAGATTCTAAATTCATCTGGAGTGAAAATTGTCAAAACGCTTTTGAAAATAGCAAATCACTTTTAATTAATAGTCCAGTTCTGATCACTCCAGACTATGAAAACAATTCAAACTTGCCGTTGATGGAAGCGATGTAGGAGTTGGAGCTGTTTTATATCAAGAGACGGATGATAATGTTGAAAAACCTATATCATATTTTTCTAAGAAATTAGATAAACATCAGAAAAATTATTCAACTATTGAAAAAGAGTGTTTTGCACTGTTGTCTGCACTTCAACATTTGATGTATATTTAAATCCCACTGTGCATCCTATTCTTGTTTATACTGATCATAATCCTCTCACCTTCATACATAAAATGAGAAACAAGAACCAGAGATTGACTAGGTGGAGTTTATTGTTACAGGAATATGATGTTATTGTAAAACATATTAAAGGTAAAGATAATGTAATAGCAGATGCTTTATCTAGAACTTATTGAAACAATTTGTATATACTATGTATTTTTGTACATATTATTCATGAAAAGTTTTGTTACACTCAAACTTTTTTAAGGGGAGGTGTTATGATATTGTAACTATTATATTTATTTAGTTGGCCTAATTTGTTTTGTGTGGCCTAAGAATGTTTACATTGTTTTATATACATTGTGTACAAAATAAAATACATTGTGTTACAACTGTGCAGTTTAGAATTCACTGGAACATTCATTGATACTCATGGAATGATTAGAACTTTCTATTTCACTTACATAACGTTTCCAGAATGATCATAACAAAAGATGCGTAATTTATATTTCTAGCGTTGTCTAGAAATTTCTGTTTGAGTATTTAAATGCAGACCCAAAAGTTAGTAAAATATATAGAGATTTGGACATAGACATAGATAGACTTAGACATCGATAGACATCAACATTCTCAGCAGTTGGATTGACACTTTTATTTACAAACTACATCATACTAGATTGTGACCAATTGGATATAATATTCTGTGGATTCCATGAAGATTTCGGATAAAGAAAAGATAAAAGATTGGACTCATATTTTGACAGTTAAGTTGACATTTCTTTTGTGTAATACTTTTGTAAACTAGTGTATAATAAATCTTGTTAAATTTTATTATTGATTTGTGTCTTTTGTTGGCTACAATTAAAGGGCGATTTTCTGACATAACAGTGATTAAACAAATAAGTCATTTGAATGTGAAGAAATGATAGATCAATAATTTATTGAATGCATTATCATCAATGCATCTGACCTCATGGATATCATTTAGTCCCTGTTCCCTCAATTTAGTCAAGAATTCATTCAGTCAACATTTTTACCGTCAATAAACAAAATCATTGTATCACAGTGCTTTCTATTCAAAACATGGAATATTCCATTGGTTTTTATATCTTGCATGCTCAGACTGTTATTACAATAGATAAACTTCTGTAAATACATATTAAGCATTCAAATAGTCAAAGATACTAGTAGTTTTCCAAATTACTTAATTGGAGTCAGAGTTATTTCCCTTTGGTCACCATGTTGATGTACAAACTGGTTGCTTTTCTGATTTGGTCTACCTGAACTAAACATGTTTTACAATAGGTCTGATAGAAAAGATCCTTTCAAGATTGTAGTGATATATTATACAAGGCCTAAACAAACAATGAAAATTGTTAAATTTAAACTTTTTTTAAAGTCTAGCTGTCAATAGAAACAAAATAAATTTGGTTGATTTGTGAAGGAATATGTGCCTTCAAACATGACAGAAAGGGATATAACTCCAAACTCAAATTATGTCAATGGAAAATTATAACTCATTAAACCTTAAACATTAAATAAGATTTCACAATGTATCTATATTCCAACAACACTTATAAAAAAGCATCAGTAGGTAAATATATGGTCATAAATGATAAAAAGAATGTCCATACCAGATCTCTAGCTTTTTATTGTCTCTAGTCTTAAACAAATTGTAAAAGTTTCAATTGAATAGTGTATGTCATCAGGTCATATTCCTGAATGAAGATAATACTTATAACTGAAGTGGTTCCTGGCAGGCACTTTTATATTAGCCATGTGAAAGTGTATTAAGTGCCAGTCTTTGTAAGAATCAGGCCTCCTCAGTTATAGTAATTTAGAAAAATACCAAAACAAGGTAGAACAAACCCGCTGACCTAACCATCCTATGTTGAAGTCACCCTCATTCTGAGTTGGAAATGGTAGTTCTTTCGTTTCTGTGTGTCTCGTAATTATCTTTATCTCTAGATAACTTTTGGTTAGAATGATAGCAAATTACGGAGTTAGCTCCCCTTAATTGTTCATTTCTAGTGCATTTCAACCAAATGTAACTAGAAGTACCAGAACAGGAAAAGGAAACGAGTGTTATAATCGTGAATCTTTATACATTTTGAACATAAATTAATGTAAACTTGAGGTTTTTTTTATTTGTCATGTTTTTACCACTGCTGGATTCTTAGGCAGACTGGCACTTAAATGCTATTACAATATGTATTAAATGACCAGTAATTGGTTGTCACCAAGATGAAACACAACTCTAGATCCTGTCCTGAATACAGATCAAAGCATTGACATTTTCCGTCCGTCCGTACGTCCCAAAGTTGGTTTCCGTTCTCTAACTTTAGTTTGCCTCAACCAAATGTTATGAAACTTACACAAAATGCTTATTACCACAAAATACAGATCAAGTTTGAATTTTGGTGGCGTCACTTTAACCGTTCTAGAGTTATGCCCTTTACAAATGGAAAAATTGCTGAATTTTTTGTTTTTGTTCTCTAACTTTAGTTTGCCTCAACCAAATGTTATGAAACTTATACACAATGCTTATTACCTAAAAATACAGATCAAGTTTGAATTTTGGTGGCGTCACTTTAACCGTTCTAGAGTTATGCCCTTTACAAATGGAAAAATTGCTGAATTTTTCATTTTTGTTCTCTAACTTTAGTTTGCCTCAACCAAATGTTATGAAACTTATACACAATGCTTATTACCTAAAAATACAGATCAAGTTTGAATTTTGGTGACGTCACTTTAACCGTTCTAGAGTTATGCCCCTTTACAAATGGAAAAATTGCTAAATTTTTCGTTTCTGTTCTCTAACTTAAGATAGCCTCAACCAAATGTTATGAAACTTATACACAATGCTTATTACCACAAAATACAGATCGAGTTTGAATTTTGGTGGTGTAACTTGTACTGTTCTAGAGTTACGCCCCTTTACAAATGGATCAAGTACAAATTTGGGTAGTGTCACTTTTACCGTTCTTCAGTTATGTCCCTTTATAACTTTATATGATATGGAAGCCGGGGCATCATCTGTGTCCCATGGACACATTCCCCATTTATTATTTATATTTGGTTCCATTTTGAAATATGTAGCCAACATATTTCACATGTAGTTTTGTTTTTCTGTTGTAGGATGATCATCCAAAACTATATTTCACACATAAAGAATGGGATAATATGAATGGAGCTTGGACATTCTTTCCAATATTTAAACTGTAAGTGACAACGCTGTCTATGTTTATTTTTAGAAGAGAGATAGAAGATACCAAAGGAATAGTAAAGTCGAAAACAAACTGTCAATGCCATGGCAAAAAACAAAAAACAACCTAAAGACAAACAAAAATTTAGAAAGACATGGAAGGAATATATACATAATATATACAAATGAGGGAGCTGGAGGATATGAATTCAGAGTTAAATATTTCTAGTTTAGTAGAGTTTCAATATGTAAGCTGAAAGCAGGTCAACATAAATTAAACAATAATGGATGTTTAAAATACAAATCTACCAGGTCTATTGAATATGCCTTTCATAGCTTACTATGGGGTATGGGGTCGTTCATTGTTGATGGTGTTATTGTGTCAGACCTATAGTTGCTTACATCTATGTCATTTGGTCTCAGGTGGATAGTTATACCATATCTCCTTATTTTTATATGTAGTACTAGAAAATACCACTAAATATTAAGCACCAATTAAATTGGTGATAACTTCAATATTGTGTGAATAGAAAGACATACATACATTTAAACTATGTTTTGCTAAGCTGACTAGAGATGTTATGTGTACAATAAACTGAAATTATACTTATATGTAATGGTAAAAATGTTTCAACAAATTTCATGATGATTGCTAATATAAACTTTCTGTATTTCTGCAGTTTAGAAGAAGAGTTGGATGATAAAGCTTGGGTTTTCATATGCGAAGAAGAAACAAGATTAAATATACAAGAACTTACTGAAGTTCTTAGTAACTTTGACCATGAGGAGGTGAGAATTATAATGGGAAAAAGGTTTAAGAATATATAGACTGCATCCGGTACATAACTCTAATGAATATGTTTAATAAAATTAATAAAATAATTTAATTACTTTTGGAAAGTTAATCATGGTAATTGTAATTTAATTAATTACATTGCTACAAATGGTGTAAATGTAATTGAATTGATCATTTTTACAATGTAATTGTAATTCAATGAATTACATTTCATAGTTATTGACTTCATCCTTGATTTGCTATTTGAAACCCTTTATGACTTGTTTTAATCAATCATACAAATCAGCTGCGTCGGATAGAAATCGAGTTTATGCAAATGAAATATCAATACATCTGTTAACTTAATTTTGGTTGAAAATATCTCTATGCAAAGTCTGTAACTGTTTGAAAATTGATTTGATATAAGAACCCTACAAAACAGACCAAAATTCATCTATTATTCGTATTTGAATGTTCCAAAATCAATCAAAGTTTTATACAGGTACTATGTATATGTGCACTTGCATAAGGTCGATTTCTATACAACGCAGCACAAATGTTGCAATTTTCAGTCCTTGTAATCACTGAAATTTGATTTTACAATCCATTTTATGGATCAGCCTTTTTAAAATGAATATCTTGAATTTTTTTAAAGTCTTGCATGTAATTATTTACATTTTCAATTTTTTCAGGACTACTTTCTAGGCCACGCTTTACAAGACCAACAAGCCACTATTATACATCACTATGCATTCCATGACAATCCAAAATCTTTCTCTTATCCAGATATTGGTGCTGGTGTTGCACTTAGTAATTCACTGTTTACAAGGTAAATATATGTTATATGTCGACATGCAATCTTTGATTATCTAGGTTAAATACACTTACAACTTGTCTTGACTCATTGAAAGGCCCAAATGATACCAAACTTTACAAGGGGCCTTAGTAGTTTATCTACAGTATCACTAGTCTGTCAACAACGAGGTTATGAGTTTGAACCTCACACGTTGCAAATGCATACGACTCCAAACTGAATTGACTAGGTTTGCCAATTTTCCATTCGGAAGATTGTGGTTTTTACCAGGCACTCTGGCTTCCTCCACCAATAAAAACTGGCCTGCATGATATAACCAATAGTGGTGAAAGTACCGTTAGACGCATGCAATCAATCAATCAATCCAAACTTTGCTACAAAATTAAAGAAATAAAGCAAAATTCTGAAAAAATCCTACCAAGGGCAAGCCGCTATGACTCTTAGGTAGATGATACAATTGTGATCCATAGAAGTATTTTTGACAGCTTTAACACCATGGTCAGAAGACACTTGCTAAAAACAAAAAGAATCAAGATTAATTTACTTTTCATGCTAAAACATTTTCATTAAGGGATATTCTTTAGACAGGTTTGAAGTATAGGCCCTTTGAAGCCAATCTGTCACTTTAAAGTTTCCTAAAAGCTTTTTTTTAATTTTTATTCAGAATTGGTGAGAATTGGCCAGATGAAGAGTATAGACTTGATTTTTCCATTGATCCTAAATATGAGGTAAATGATGATTAAGTATGATACTTTTTAAAATTTTATATTAATGTTAGGAAATGATAAAAAAAAAAAAGAGTTTGAAAAAAAATATGCAGATTTATTCAAAATACAGAATAATGCACATAATATTTATTCTAATGCAAAATATTTGTAACATATTTTTCACAGTCTACTGTTTAACATCAGATCAACATATTACTTTGAGTTTCACTTCCAGTGAACCACTGTATAATTGTTAATTAATCATATGGCATAGCGCATTAAAGAGTGACGTATATAAAATGAAAATAAAATGTTTTTATACTTATGTATTCTATTTACTTTCTGAATTCTCAGATATCTTAATTAAACTATTTCTAGTTAGCCAGGTATATTGATAACGATGGTAAAGGTGTGAAGATGACGGACATTAAACAGCTGTGTACCACCAGGTCATCAAAAGGATGTGCAACTTGGTATCCAACTCCATTCCCTGATTGTGTAAGTCATTTTGTAAATGAAATGAAAATTAGAAAACAGGAACCCCAGTACTCAAGACTACTGAATGGAATGTTTTTTATCGTAGAATTCTTCATGATGTCAATGAGTCAACAACCTAGAAACAACTAAATTAGACATTTAAATGCCCCAGCATGGTCCAATGATGGACATGCACCAACACCATGTAGCCAGTTCTAAATCTTGCTGAGTCTATTGTGTGTTCCAATTACCTCAAGTAAAAATATTTGATGAAAAGTAAACATATCAAATTTAAGAATGAATAAATAAGGAAGATTTTGATAATTGTGTTAACTTTGATGAAGGTTAGAATGTTGGACTGCTAATTGACAATTAAGCAATTCTGACCTTTTTTTTATATCCTGTTAGCAATCAGGAAGCAATAAAGATTTGTGAGAAGATGCGAGAAAAGATTTTTTAGAGTTAACAATTCACTAATAACTAGAAATAAAATTTTAAGTATTGGTAAGGAATAAAGCATTTATTTATAAAATAAAGATTTTTCTAAAAAAATATACTTTTAGGGAAAAGAAATTCATGAAGACAAGCTTTTTGTTGCAGTGAAGACATGTGAAAAATTTCACAAAGACAGAAGTAAGTGTTCATTACTGATTATCTCCCTTTACTAAGTTAACTTTTAAAAAAAGGATTTTATTTTCTCTATTTACAAGTGGCTTATATGAGTTCATAAAAGTTTTAAGTTCATGAGGAAATAATTATATGAACCATTTATCCCCATCAAATCTAGCAGAGCCAAAGTAAAAAAAAGATAAATAACCATTTTTTAGAATTTGGCTAAAAAGATGTTACTTGATATTGGTTATCTCCCCTTCACTCTTTTAGGGTAGACATTTGACCTATTAATGTGTATCCCGTTTACCCCAAAAGTTATTTTCTGTGAAATATGAAACTTTCAAAAGACAACTGAAGATAATTTTAGAAACAATATATATAATTCAACAGGTGCACACAATCTTTCAACATTTTTAAATATCAGTTGTGACTTTTCTAGTGATATTATCTTTGTGATGGACATTGTTTCTGAAAAAAAGTGAAATACATCTGTTGATGTTAAAAATCGTGTTTGCTGATATTTACAAAAAGTGAACACTCTCTAATACCAGTAGTATTGTTTGTACAAGAATCCATTTTAATCTTTTTTTCAGTATCTGTAGTGAAGGCAACATGGGGTAATACAACAACACATATAGAATACTACAGTGAGACAGAAGATCCTGATGTACCTACAGTGGATTTGGGTATACCCAACACAGAAAGAGGTATAATTCTTTATTATACAGAGTTCGCGAAAACTTGTTTTGACCCGTCGGTCATGGGACCAACAAAGCAAGATTATTTGTCAGTCTTACAAAATTTTAGCCAGTCCTAAAAAATCTGTCAATTTTATTTTGAAATAAAAATAATAACATATTTTATCGAAAATAACTTTATTATTATTAGTTTTATTTTTCACAGCCATGATCAAATAAACAATGAATGACCAGTTCTTTTCTTCTGATTGTTCTTATTTAAAGTAATCTTCACTATCCATTTCATCATCTGAATCACACTTTCTCAGTATTTGTTATCTCCATCGAAGGGTTCAATCGCCGATTGTTTGCCTGGGATGGCTACTGCCACATGTAGATCGGCGCTTTGATTTCCGTAGGTTTCCGTTTGTTTATAATGGGAAACCAGTACCGGAAATTAGCAGCAGGTACATCTGATGACCGATGTAAACGCGTATTGGAATTAGTTGCGGTACAACTAATTACCGATAAAAAAGGCACTGCAACGGCCGTTTTTACATCGGTCATCAGGACCGGCACTAGCTTTCAAAATACTGGTCTGAGCCTCATTTTGACCGACAGGACCGACAGGACCGACCATTTTCGCGAACTCTGATTATATACTTAACGGTATTCAGATTTATTGTTGATAGTAGTTTCTGGAGGACATATATATCAATGAATATTTATACCCCCACTTTAAAAAAGTGGGGGTATACTGTTTTACCTCTGTCTGTCCATCCGTCAGTCCATCCGTCAGTTCGTCCGTCCGTCCCATGAATATTTTTCGTCGCATCTTTCTCAGGAACTACATTACAAGGATTTCTGAAATTTGGTTTCAGGGTTTATATGAGTCAGCTATACTGTGTGATGCGTTTTCAGATTCATCACTCAACAACTTCCTGTTTACCTTATACTTTTAGCGGGGCGGGGGTATCATTAGTGAGCAGTAGCTCACAGATTCACTTGTTTAATATTAAAGTGCAATCTGAATTATAACAAACAATAATGTTGATTTTCAGCCAGCCAAATAGGCTTATAATGCTCTGTATATATCTTAGTATTTGTCTTTTTACATGAGATGACTTTGCTCAGTGATATTTTTTAAATGAATAAAATAAAGTTTATCAAGATTATTTTATTTTTATATTTTGCAGGACACTGTGGAAAAACAATGGCTATAATAAACAGATTTGATAGTCATCCTGACTTCCAAGGTTATACTTGGTTACTCATTGCTGATGATGATACTATTATCAAGTAAGGACTGACAATAAATTGGTCAATTACTTTAGGAGAATTGTTTTTAAATTTTGATAAATGCTTACTTCAAAAAAAGAAATCATGCTTGATTAGGGATGTTGAAAGTGAGTTTCCATTCCAGGCTGTAAGAAGTCTGCAGACTGTATTATAGTTGCACACTAACATTATAAAGGTAAACAATGCATAAAATACATTGTTGTAAATGATTAAAGTGTTAATTGTTCATCTATACTCAGAATATAAAAATAAGGAGATGTGGTATGATTGCCAATGAGACAACTATCCACCAAAGTTCAAATGAAGTGGATGTAAGCAATTTTAGGCAACTGTATGGCCTTCAACAATGAGAGAACCCCATAATGTATAGTCGGCTATAAAAGGCCATGGAATGAAGAATTTGTGAAACTATTCAATTGAGCAAACTAACAGCCTAATTAATAACAAAAATTTTACGAAAAACAAATATGACAGACATGAACCAACAAAAACCACTGAATGCATTCTTTTATGTGTCTCATACCAAAGCACTGACTACTGATGCTCTAGTGGCATGTGAAAGAAAAATGTGAAGAAGACATAATCTCAAATTGCTTAGCACAAGTAAATCATACAGCTGCATAGAATATTCTTGTTAATTATTAAAATTAAACTGTTTTCTCATTCAAAAGCTAGTTTTGATTTTATATATTGTTTTCATTGTATTAACCATGAATGTTATATGAATTTCAGTTTAAAAAGGCTAAGAAAGTTATTAGCATGTTATGACTCAAAGGAACCTATTCATCTTGGGGAAAGATATGGCTATAATGTTGCCAAGTATAGATGGGGATATGATTACATCACAGGAGGGGGAGGGTAAGTGAATTATCAAGTGAACTCAAACTTAGCAAATGAGTTTTATCCCACACCTCCAATTAAAAGTTGGATGTACTTGTGTAATATTATGTTACAGATGGGATCTGTTGTTTATCTTATTTATTTAACTTAAACTGGTGATGATAGAATTACAGTCTATGGACTCAGAATATGTCCAGCAAAAATGTAATTGTCCAAAGTTTCTTTGTCATTCCTTTAGATATTTAGGTAGTTTTTAGTATGCTGTTTTATACTGATGATGGTCAATACAAAATTGAACCCTGTTTGATAAATTGGCATGTGATGATGTTTATATGCCTAAAAGAAAGACCAAAAAAAAAATGCTCATAGAGTTAAATTTGCATAATTTGACTCTTCGCAACTGTAAAATGCAGCAATTACTGAAACAGATTAACATCCTTTTACACTTTTTAAAAATGGTTCTTATTTGCAACATTTATAAAACATCATATTGTATGCTCTATAGTAAACTATACTGTAAAGTGGTTATTTTTCGCAGAGTTTTAATTTCACAATTTCTAGGACCAACCCTATTAACGAGATTTTATTTTTGCACAAACCTACAACTGTCTAGATGAAGAACATCATTAAAACACTGTCTTTTGATTTATTGGTTGTCTGCTAATATATTTGTTCCATGAACAAGTGCATCATATCCTTCCTTTTGAATATCACAACCTGTTGCCCTCCATTACAGCAAATATCTGTCTTCTATTAAACTCTGAGGAAGAATTAATTGATATTTGTTAAACAGGTCTTAAAACCCTTCGAACATGGGTCTTAACTCATATAGCTCTTCATGTGTTTCAGTACTTTTACATTCTTGGCTTTCTAATATTTGGCTCTGAGCTTTCATGAAGCAGGTAAATACAGAAAAGTGCTTTGAATGCATAAAATTTATAAAGTGTAATTTTCATTTGATAGGATGCTGTTGAGCAGAGCAGCAGTAGACATAATGAAAAAGAACAACCTGATCAACTGTAATACTAATGAATCTCCTGATGATATGACCTTGGGAATGAAGCTCAAGGGCATTGGTGTACCATTAACTCATACTATATATCTACATCAGGTAAGTGTTACCATGGTAATAAAAAAGGTAACAAGAGTGCATACACTGAAAGGTCTTTCCTGCTTTACTTTAATATCATGATTGAATTTATGTTGAAAATCTGTAATATGAAGGTTTTACTACAAGTATCACATAAATTTAACATTATCAATGATCCATGTAAATGAAGTCAAGGTCAGATGAACCCTGTCAGACAGACATGTACACCTAACAATCATTCTATACACCAAATACTGGTGATATGTTGCTTATAGTATTTGTGAAAAAGACCAAAACAGGAAAAATTAACATTGACCAATGAACCATGAAAATGAGGTCAAAGTAAGATGAAACCTGGCAGTCTGACATGTACACCTTACAATCATTCTAGACACCAAATATAGTTGAGCTATTACTAATAGTATCTGAGATATGGACTTGACCACAAAAACTTAACCTTGATCACTGATCCATGAAACTACTGTAAACATGGATATTTTCACAGATTTTTTTAGCAGGTGTTAAATTCACTCATGGAACTGTAAATGGGTCTTTTGTATCAACATGGTTGAATAACTTATCAGATCATTACAATTGGTGTTGCATTTATGACTCTCGCCTTCCAATTTTATTTATTTTCATGAAATTTGTGACTGGGAATCATGCAAATCAAACTTTTAAATGTTAAATATTTATGCCTCAAATGATACAAATCTTGTCTCTGTCTTTAGGCTAGATTAGAAGATTACAGTCCAGAATTCCTCCGTCCAAGGACACATGTCTCATTCCATAAACACTGGATGAATGACCCTTATAAAGTATATGATTATTTAATGAAAGAACCAGTAGAAGAACCAGTCACAGAAGAAGGACATGATGAGTTGTGATGAAAGCCATGTTAGGATTTAAAATCTGATTATTATTTCATACTGTAAATTCAAAAATTTTTGTGATGTTATTATTATTGTCGAGCCTGAAACATTTATGTCGCTAAAGTGAGACATAGCGACCCTAGATGTCGGCATCAATGGCGTCAACATGTAGGTTCAGTCTGTGGTTAAAGTTTTTTAGACATCAATAACTTTGTCAAACCATCATGGAAATTTAGGAAATTTAGACAGAAGCTTGTTTATTACCAAAAGACAGTATCCAGAGCAAAATTTTGAAAATATTTATTTTCAGTTTTCCGTATTTTACTGATAAATGGACTTAGTTTTTTACAGTTAACATTCAGGCTCAATCTGAAGTTATGGTTTTCAGTCAACAATAACTTTATCAAACCTTCATGGAGTTTTATTAAATTTGGACAGAAGTTTGATTATGACCAAAATACAGTATCAAGAGCAAAATTTTGAAAATATTTATTTTCTTTTTCCATATTTTATTGATAAATGGACTTAATGGGTTTTTACAGTTAACAAGTTGATATAGTCTGGGGTTAAAGTTTGTTACACATCAATTACTTTGTCAAACCTTCAAAGAATTTTAGGAAACTTTGGCAGAAGTTTTTTATGATAAATGGATAATGTCTGAAGCAAACTTTTCAGTATTTTCTGATCTTTAGATGGACTTAGTTTTTACAGTTAATTTTACAGACAGTCTGGGATTAAACGTTTTGGCATGATACATTTGTTAACCTGCATGGATTGTTATGAAACATGGACAGAAGCTAATCTTCAAGACCATGAAATAGCATCTTAAGAATTTTTTTAATTCTGTACTTTACTGATAAATGGACTCACTTTTCAAGTCAACATTACACTTTTACACTGACAGCAGCAATCGTGAGGCGAGACACAGGGTTACGCGTAACCCCTTACAAATTTTTGTAAAATTGCCAAGAGATAAGTTTCAAAAATAAAATATGCATTTTAAATTTTGATAGCATTATTCGTATATAGCATTTCCTGAAATCACGATAATGATTTCTGAATTTTCAGTTTTACAAAAAGAAATGATAAAATAAAACTTGTTATAAAACAGAATCATGTTTGAAAAATTACACTAACAAGGGTGAAATTTAGCTTTGAGGCCTTTTCTTACCTTAGTAAATGGTAAACCTAAATATTTTATTATTCAGTTGTTGGGCTTCAATAAAATTCTGATCTAACTTGACATATTAATTCATATATATTTAGGTATACCAAGCATGATGTTGAGAATTGGTTTTCAATAAGGTACTTTCTCTGTATCAAACAAAAAGTTGAAATAATATTTTATTGCCATGTGTCATATGTTTAATCTTACATGTACGATATATCAGGATACAGGTATATATATATATATATATATATATACAACTCGTCTAAACATCAACCCAACAATGTTAGATCTGTAAATTTGCTTTCGCACATTTTTGTTCTTCCCTCGCCGGATTCGAACCCATGCTACTGAGATATCGTGACACCAAATCGCCTGCACTGAAGCCGTCCCGCTAGACCACACGACCACCTGGGCTTCATAAAATGAAGCTTTCGGTGGCCGGGTGTTACCTTCCACGTCAGTTTTAATCTAGCGTCGTACTACAGTACATGATATATAAGGCATGGAGATGTTATTTTTACAGATCAGCTAAATTATCTATAGTAAAGGATCCTACAAATTAATGTAAGATACAGTCACAGAAAATAATTATATTTATAAGTACGTCTGAGCCAGTGACAACTCTATATATATAATAAGTCTAAATTGAAAACAACGTTCAAACCTATGATTGCGTTGGATAAAACCGCAACTTTTATACGTGTGCATGCAAAACAAATTTCTTGGTAGAGGGTCTAAATACAGCACAAACAACATTTTCCAAAAGACCAAAAAGTGAAAAAGTATATTTTAACATTTGACTAAAGGTCGCATGTTCTTAAACCCTGCTGACTGCCATGGCGATTGCCAAATAAACGGATCATTAGATGTAACAAAATGGATCTTAATAATTAATTTAATACCAAACAGAAAACAATAAACTTGCGAAAAAGATGGTATAGCAAACATGAGGTGCAAAATGTGTACACCATATATTTCGACAATAAATGTCTCCTCAGTGATGTTAGGAATCGAAATGGTATTTGGAAGGCCATATAATTTACCTCAATTTAGGATAGACTCTTGAATTTTGAAGAGTCGAAATAGGATGACCTGATTATATAAACCCAAGGCAAAATATATATATACACACACACACTTTCTTTTCATTTTTTACAAAGGGGAAAAAAAGATCTGTTTGAAATGAAATTTATAAATATTGTTGGTCATGGAACAATATCATGATTGTATAAGTCCCATTTACATTCCTATAGACCTGTTTAAGCTATAGAAGGTTGTTTGTTATATAAGTCCAAGTCTGATATTGAGAATTATATTTAGAAGAAAATGTATATGTACCAATACACATGTAACAACTGCCTATTTTATTTTGCTAAATGTGAATTTTACAAAATGTCTGTGTGATTAAACCTAGCAATAAAAATTTATTTAGGATGACAAAAACAGTCATGAGATATAGTAAGCTCTCAATTGCTCCAATTTTTTATCTAAAATGTTATGAAGAAATTCAACAGTTAATACAACTCAGATCTAAACTTATATTTTCGTGGATATTTGATTTCGTGTTTTGCCAAAGTCTGCATACAAGCCTATAGAAAGTTTGTACTTCATTAAACATTTAAAGTCGTGGTTCACCTGTACCCATGTATCCCATAAATAATAATGAGTCCACAGTTATCAAAGTTTGATTCTTAAAAAGTTAATGAAAAACTTTTTAACTATTGAACATTTTTTGTCAATACTGGTAATGCAACCTGTTTTTCCTCATATTAAATCAACAACAACAGCTTTGTTTTGTATGTAAAACACCAGGTAAAAAAACGAGCCTCCTCATGGGGTTTTTGATTATGTGATTACTTGGCTGTTTTTATAGTGATTATTTGAATACCAGACCAAATATTTCATGATTATTTGATTATTTGATAATCTAGGACTGTATTTTTGATTATTTGATTATCTTGTTTAAAAAAATAATTAATGATTATGATTATATTGGCAAAACATTTGTGATTACTTGGACAGCCCTATGAGGGACCTCACATGTATTTTCTTGAAGAAAGAGTTTTTTTCTATGTTTGAATCTCATATTTACTTGTTTTACAAAGTTATTCAGGGCAATATAAATGTATATAGATTATTAACATGTAAGAGAGGTACCTTTTCTGTTTATGAAAGAAGAAATGCTGAATGAATGTACACGACACAAAGTATTATACTAGATAAAGCCAGAAGTAGCATTTATTTTTGCTTATTGCATCTTCTGTTTTAGCATTCTGTTATGAAAGGATTACTATTTTTGAGAAAATTAATATGATTCTGAGATTTTTTTGTGATTTTACTTCTTCTTTTTTTTAAGGAAGGTAGGGGGGCACTTATAATTACATGTACTTAATTAGATTTGATATATTTTCTTCTGAAGTTTATAAAAAAGATACCAATAAGGCAATCAAAGATCATAAGTCAAATAAGGTCAACCACCACTATGACCAAAAGCTAAAAGATGAAAAGATAGTTTGCAAAACAAAAACATATAAAAGCAATGAATGAGCAACACAAACTCAATCAAAAATCTAGTTTAAAATTGAGTGCACCAGTTGAGTAGGCAGTTCTAACTCAATTAATGGCACCCTTTCTTATTGTTATTATTAATGTTTAATTCTAATTAATAGTGCAGTGATGATTTTGTCAGTTATTTTTTCATCTGAAATTGACACTTTTGAAAAGGGTGGAGGATAGCTTTATTTCTACAAACAATATTCTTTAAAGTCAAAATCATCCATGTAATAGAAAAGGTAATCATAATATTCAGATTTAAAGTAGATTAAGTTTAAGAAATAGAAAGTAGATCTTAGTTTTATTTTTTTCTTCAAATCATTAAAACTTTATATAAGTTTTCATTTTGCTTTAATTCATGAAAACAAATCTGTTACTACTGTTCTCATTTATCCAATTGAGTATTAAAGCCAAATTAGAACTAATGTACCATTAGGTTTTATTATAAAAGTTCAACAATTTGTTTAAACATTTTTAGTCTAATAACAATTATATTTTCCTTGCCGAACTATCATGGTCTGAAGCTTTAAAAGTAGTTTAGCATACATGTACACTTTATTTGATAGAATTGTAGTCCATTTTTTAAAATTTTCCTTCAGAACTTTTTTTTAATTAATATTTCAATAAATATTGCAAAATAATTTGTTTTTAACATAGTCAACAGTTGTTGCACCTACCTAATTTTTTTTTATTTAGTTCTTCATCAGACATCTTACAAGTGTTTTAAGGTAAAAATAAGGATTGCCAATGTCAGACAACTATTCACCAGAGTTCAAATGACATAGATTAAGACAGTTGCAGCTTTGGGTTTCTGAGCAATTAGCATATTTACAATGTAATTAATGGAAGAGATTTATCATTGTTTTATAGCTTCCACATATACCGGTACATATAAAGTGAGGTACCCGAATTGCACCAATTTTGACAGTTTTTTCATCTACATTTATTTATGATCCAGACAAAAGTTTCCATTCGGTGTTTATTTTGTCGATGTATCCTTATTTACTATATAGTTCCACCATCTGTAATGATTCTGTAATGAGGAGTACCCAAATTGCATCCATGCTTAAATTCACATCCGTAAAAATCGAATAACTGATGTTTTGTTTTATTTTTTCAAATATTTAGAACAATTTGACAGTAGTCCATGCTTACTATTCATTTTTTAAGAAACGGATGCCTGTAACATATTTTAATTGACTTTTTGTGGATGTCGCATGTCGACGTTTCCGTAGATTTATTTTTTGGGGTGAATATTTGATCTGTTGATATATACTGTGAACATTTTGTGTATATTTAAATATATTTAGCTATGTTGAAAGACATGCATAATGTCAAATCATAACAATACAAATGGTTTAGTCTCTAAGAAAACT
The DNA here is from genome assembly GCA_017311375.1 of Mytilus coruscus. Taxonomy (NCBI): domain Eukaryota; kingdom Metazoa; phylum Mollusca; class Bivalvia; order Mytilida; family Mytilidae; genus Mytilus; species Mytilus coruscus. The sequence goes on along the minus strand of CM029598.1, from coordinate 27,851,786 downwards.
TGTAAGATTTCCGTTGCCATTTTTTCTAAATAGATGCAATTTTGGTACTCAGTGCAATTTGGGTACTGTGATTATACTTTTTCTCCAAGGAAAATCTTGTGTTTTGCTTACTCAGGGTTAGGTGTTTCCTGTTTTCATAAAAGTATCATGCTTTGATGTGCCACGATTCTTGTGATGTCTAAAAAAGACTGTTGATGTTAAAGGAATATAAGACTTTGGTGAAAGAGTATTGTAGCTTTTATTTCAAACTCAACATTTTTTTTTGCTAACCTTTAAACTAAACATTCAAATTAGGAATTGTTTATTGTAATTCAGGGACCGCTGTGCGTCGCCAATGTCGCAATTTGCGATTTTTATTTCATCTGGCGACTAAATCGTCTGCTGGCGATATTTCTGGCGCCAACATTTTCCTGTGTAAAATTTTCATTTCTTGACATTATCAATCTTCATTTAAATTGGTAAAAGTTAAAACAATAAATTGTACAAAATTTTACCTGGCGACAAGTTTATGACTTTGTTTACGACCCCAAGCTAATCAACGGTTACAACAGGTGTCATAATCTTTTGTTACAGGTAATCCATTTATCGGATGGCTCATTAATGATCATCAACATTAATTAATTCAAATAGAATTGATTAGTCGGTATTTGTCTATTTCATTTGAAGAAATGTTCATACGACAACACAATTTTCAATGTTTACCGTAGTTGAATGAAGAAAACATAATTGACAGGAAGTTGAAAACCATAATCAAATTGTTAAAAAACATTGTTTTACTTGTTTTCTTTAAAAAAAAAAGCAAATTCAGATGAAATTTGTCTTTGACTGCCCTCAATTATGATACGAAAATAACAAAACCTACCGCCATTGTTGGTCATATTTACTTCTTCTACGTACTGTATATAATCCTCCAAAGAAGGAGCACACCCAAATAAAGAAAGATAACTCAATTTTACTTTTTCCTTGCATTGAGATACCTACTTAAGACATGTCTAAGATATGTCTACATACTTCTGGCTTTAGAATTTATATGTTTAGGTCTTTTGAGTTATGGGAAGAGTTAAAGAGGGGTTTAGTAGCAGGATGGGTAGGGTTGGTAGGGTGCCTTGGTCATCCTTTTCTGTATTCTTTATTTCTAATACAATATTTCACTATTCTGTAAATCTAAACACCTCTTATTCTGTTTTCTTCATACAATTACCCATTTTTTTCTATTTCTTATTTTTTGATTTAAAAACATTTTGTCTATTCTGTAGCATATACAGACCATAAGCTAATGTATATTCTTCTACATATGAAATACTGACAAAAAAAATAAAGTACACATGTCAGTTTTGTTGTATATATAGAAACCCTATGCAATGACTTACTTAGTGTAACATGTTAAATGATGAAAAGTACAGGCTGAGTGCATAAGAGATTTAAATTGAACATAGTTTAAATTTTGATAGAAGAATTAAAGACTCTAGCTGGCTCTAAAGTTTGCTCCAAGTTTTCAAAACTGGCGACAAAATATAGGAGCTGGCGATTTTTCTGGCTCCAACTTTTTGGGAGCCAGGCAGCCCTGTAATTTTACAGCTACCATATATGAAACCAAAATGAAGTCTTAAAGTGCTTTTAATGATGTTCATGTTTTTGAATGAGAGTTTTTCCCCCTATATATCACTTATGATGTTATACCCCAACTCTAGGACAAGGGACTATATTCCAATCAACTGTCCATTCGTCCGTTGTTTAAACAAATATTTTCGTCACAGTCTTTTCTCATGAATTACTGAACAGATTGACTTCAGATTTGGTCAGCAGCTTGACAGTGAGTGCTTTTTAAATCTGTCTGACATATTCTTCCTGTTTGCCAATACTTTGATTTTTTCAATTAGTTGATTGAAAACAAATATTTTGGGCAAAAAATTAACAAAATGACTTCATATTTGGTCAGCAGCTTGACAGTGATGAGATGTAATATTTCAGTCTTTTTCAGATCTGTCAGACACCTACTACTTCCTGTTTTCAAATATTTGAATTACGAGCTGGGGTATGCAACATGTACAACTTTGTTATTTTGTGTTTTTTCTACACTGTTTTCTTTATGGATAATGCAATTCTGTTTTACACATTTTTTTTACAATATTTATTAATATTTTACTATTGCCAAATAAATATATTAAACAGTATTTACTTTTTTTTTTAATCTGAATTCAATACAGCAGTTTTTTCCATCATTTTTATGGACTAGAATGGAAATGAGGTGACTGCCCTATATAAATCAGTAATGCACCAATATTCTTGCGATATTGAAACAGGTAAAAAAACATTTGATGACTAGAGTAAGGCAGGCTTTTCTCCCATGAGTTGCAAAAGTTCATGATTTGATTTGTTGATATTACATCTTTTACAATAATACTGTATTGAAGTACTTTAATGTGAGAAGAAATCTTGCGAGATTTCATGTCAAGTATCTCGTTCATCATTTGGCTTGCCTATTAAATGGCAGAATTGTTCTCACTTCCAAATTTTATGTCTGCATTTAGTAAGTTATATAAAATAGCATTACATAGCATACATGTTCATCATGATGAGAAAAGAACCACCAAATTATGTTTTTGACCCAGATTTTGCGGTTTGCTGAACATGGAACATATCGTAGTTTTAGATAGCTTTTGTACATAAAAATAGAAAATTGCTCTAACAGAAGGTCTTTGAACTGCTGGGCTTGAGTAGCATGAATGCCAGAAAAGGAGGATTATGATCAAAATTCAGTACACACACCAAAAACTGAAAGTGGTTGATACGTGGTCTATGCAGACCCTATCCCTCTGTGATACTGTTTTTATTGAAGACTGAAAAAAAAAAACCATTTCATAAATTGTCTGAAAAATGTGACATGATTACTATTGCTGATTTGAATCACAACTGTTTAGAAGAATAGTCTATGCCTCTAAAAACTATGTGTGATGAAAACAATCAACAAACAAAAAACAGAAATCGCTCAAGTATGATATATATGGAGGAAAAGAAAGTTGATTATAATGCATTGAATTTTAAACCTGTAACAGAGGAAATTTTAAACCAGTAACAAAGGAGTTAGTGAGTTAAAAAAATAGATGAAATACAAGAAAATATACAGAATATATACTCATATTAAAAGATTCTAGTTAACAAATCAATTGAAAGTTCAATTTTTACAGATTATCTGTACCTCAAAGCTGCTCAGGTATCCCCACTGTTTAAATAGAACAACTCTCTAGAATAAATTGCTTCACTGAGGGCAGCTGGATACGACGCAGAGGTCCAACCCTGAACAGTTGGGGCAAAAATGGACACAATATCGCGCTTGATACAGGTCTGAATTTGGATTGTAATTAAATATTTGACACATAATAGGTTTCTAACACAGAATAACTGTCGTCAAAGAACTTAGAATTGGTTATATGATTTGAATTTATATTCAATTTTTTGCTTTTGTGCAATACACTGTGCCTGTGCAAATTGACACCCTCCTCCAAAAAAAAATTAAATTAAAACTTAACCCCCTTTTTTGTTTGCTTTTGTGCAATACACTATGCTGTTGCGTATTGAACCCCCCAAATATGTGAAGAAATTTTGTTTAATTTCTGAAATCTGAAATGAGAAAAAATTGCCCCCCCTCTTTCCAAAAAAAAATATTTCTTTCCCTCAAGATATGGTCATAATCTCAATTCAAATTTCCAATGGAGTTTGCAACCATAATTACCCATTTAAATACATCATAAAAGTCTTAAATAGATAATTTAAAAGCAATGTAGGGGAGGTAATCCAACATTATACAACATTGTACAATTTTGTTTTTGGATTACCTCCCTTACACTGCTTTTAAATTGTCCATTAACCAGGAAACCCTTGTTTTTTCCCCTTTTTTGCCCCTAATTCCTAAACGGTTTGAGCCATAACCCCCCAAAGCCAATCCTAACCATCCCTTTGTGGAATGGAAACTTGTGGTATAATTTCAGAGAGATCCATACACCTAAACACAAGGTATTGTCTGGAAACTAGAAAAATGCCTTTTTGGGCCCCTAATTCCTAAACTGTTAGGACCATTACCCCCAAAATCAAATCCAAGCTTCCTTTTGTGGTTATAAACCTTGTGTTTTAAATTTCATAGATTTCTATTTACTTATACTAAAGTTATTGTCTGGAAACCAACTGTCTTCGGACGACGACGACAATGTGATACCAATATACGACCACAAAATTTGTTTGCGGTCATATAAAAAGGAAATTATAGACTGTATATGTTACCTTTTATTCCAAAATTTATGAAAGATTTATACAGGATCAATTAATGCATTTTTTTAAGCAAACATTTTCTTCTACTTTTGGCATTGAGGTTTGGTTTTGGGTACCAGACCGCACTTTTAAAGATAATAGAAGACTGGAGCTTTTTATAGCTTACTATACAGTAAGGTTTTAGCTTATTGTTAAAAGGAGGTCTAGGTGGCTGAGTGGTCTTAATAGTCGGAACTACTGTATCACAAGCCTGTCAACACTGAGGTTGTGTGTTCGAATTCCCACATGGCAGGTTGACTAGGATTGTCACTCTGCCATTCCTCCCCTAATAGTACTAAAAGTGGCATTAAACACCAATCAATCAATCACTGTTAAAGGCGATACAGTGATCTTTAGTTGTTTAAATCCTTATCCTTTGGCCTCTGGTGGATAGTTGTCTCGTAAGCAATTATACCACATTTCTTTTTTAATATTGTCTATTGACCCACTGCATCATGTATTGTTCATGCCCACAACCTTAAAATTCCATATTCAAACCTAATGCACAATACATTTTCTTTTATACCATATATCAAAAGTACAATACAAAGGGTTCAAAGGTGTACCACTTGAGTATTTTGGCTCAGTGGTCATCAAATCGTGTCATTTTGGAATATGTGAAATTCACCCTGGACAAGGTTTCAATCTTTCTTGTGAAACACCTTCCAATCACCAACTGGATATCAGCTGTTCACAGTAAACAAGAAATGAGCTGTCAATTGAAAGCAAACCAGTGCTCTCAGGCTTGTTTGACTTGCTACATTCTGTGCCTATTTTCCAATCTATCTAGGACCATAACTCCTGAACTATAAAAGTGAAAATCAGTGTCTAAATTGACCTCCATTTCGTCATCAGAAACAACATATTAAAACTTAAATGCATTGGTTAAATGGTCAAGGACCATAACTCTTTAACTGTAAAAGTGAAAATCTTCAATATCAAACTAGAGCATCAGTATTAAACAACATATAAAAATTTGAAAAGCATTGATTGAACGGTTCATAAGTAGTTACATGGAAACTGCTGGCAGCAACCCACCCGCCTTCTGCTGTACTTCACCAAATAACCGTGAAAAACTGATTAAAAACCAGAAATACTCTCTGACAAACAGCAGAACAGACTGACTACATGATTCACACTATACAGTAGAAAGTTAATCATACTTGAAATAAATATCTCTCAATCATATTACTTGAGGTAATGACAACCCATGATTTCAAAAACAAATTTTAATTAGCTTCTTTTGTGTGATTTATGCATATAGCTCCATAAAATGTAGTATTGTTAAATACTGCAATGAAAATCAAATATCTCATTAGGACAGAATAAAAAAAAGATTCAATCTGATGTTTTATGATTTTATTTCACATCTTTTAAATAAATATGATACATAAAACACATTGGAGAGGTATATCACTTATTGCCATCATGTCCTTAATTTTCTTCTCAATTCATATATAAAATGCTTTAAGTTAGTAGTAGCACAATAAGTAAGACACCATAAAGTTACATGAGATTACCAATCCAAGAGTCTGAATAGGACTCGAGCACCATGAAACATAATTATTCTTTCATCTGAGAATTTATTCAATTACCATGGAAATCATGAACTTTCAATCAACATATTTGAGAGTCAACATTCCCATTTATTCTTCATGGTACCAGAAGTTACTACCCTATATTAAATATTTAATCATTCATTCAATTATTTTATATAACATTAATTTATTCCTTGAATAGAATTTCATTAAAACATGAATGACTTTAATAATACATCTGGTATGGAATGTTCTTGAGCCTAATTATTAAAGATTGGATTTCAAAAAAGCACTTTGCAAAATTTAGCTAAGTTAATCAACATAAACTAACAGAAGCACAATAAAACTCTTCTTATTCAATGTACCTTAAGTAAAGACTGATAAAATCGTTGATTTGTTTTCACAGTTTTATTGGTTCACAATTGTTTCATTGGTTCCCATACTCAAATCAACCATTTCTTGGTTCACGTTTTCAGTACACTGGTATTTCTAAACACAAAATTCTAAATTCATGATTGAAATGCCAAATCATATATTTTTATCATCAATATTTATTGTATATTTTTTGTTTCGTAAGCAATAAATATAAATCAAATTCTCAAATAATTGACAATATCCATAGAATCTATTTTTAGCATCAGATTATCATATCAAATTGCACTTGCATCACATTACTAAGCTACTAATAAATAATTTTTTAAAAAATATCAACGATAAATAAATAACATTAATCAGTAGTTACTCTCTAACATAAATATGCATTGTTAAAAACTAAACAAATTTAGGAATTACATTGTGCTGAAGTGAGTTCTTAGCCTCAGCTTACACATCTTGATACACAAATCTAAATTCTGTCAATTTCAATCAACTTAATTCCTTAAGATAATTCTCTTTGTTGGATAAAACAATAATTTTGGTGTATTACCTAAAGGGTCTATTATTCTTGATTGAATTTTAAATAAGTTCATAATAAACATTTCGATATATCATCTTTGATTTCATTCTAGTTGTGATAACAAAAGTAAAACAAACAGAAATTAGATAGATATCATCACATCAGACTTTTAAAATTGCCTTGTTATAAAATTAATGCACAGAGAAGTTGATATCTGATAGGTTATTGTTGCCAAATGTTATCAAGGAGTACAATTTCTTCATTAATCAAGAGCAACAAAGTCTGGCATCTATCATTAGTAAAGTACATTTGTCGAGTACAGAAAATCTTATTTTACTTCCTGGTCTAAATATAAAATGAGACAGTCTAAAAGTACCTTACTGGTGTGAAAATATTTATAAATGATTCTAACCATGTACAAATTAAGTTAATAGTAAAATGAATTTACTTACATATGATATGATAAGAAAAACTGATACAAGCTGTCAAAAATCATCAGCTTTTTTAATATTCAAAAAGCATTCTGGTCTAGAAAGCTTGAATTAAGCAGAAGCTTGTGTTCAAATAAAATCACATTCAATAGGCAAATCATGTGTTCAAGGCTTATGATTTTTAAAACTACAAGACAACTACAGGTAAACACACAAATATCCCTTTCTCTTGCACTCTGTGTATAACAACAATTTTGAAAGACTTTATATATAAAACATAAAAACGACATTAATGTAATTTATTAAAATATGTACCACTGACTTAATCCTATCAGGAAAGCAAAAGGTGACATATAGGCTTTGTAATAATACTATCCAAGCACCAAAAAAACAAATTAAATGATTGCTTAAAAATAACTAAAACTACAGCAAAAAAAAAAAACGAGATCTCTAAAATATTTACAAACTAATATGGGTAACTAAACTAAACGAACATGTAAGAAAATTATATATGTTGACAAAACTATAAATATGCATGGACAATGAATTAAAATGCCTTTAAAAAATCAAAATGAGTTTAAGCAGTTTCATACATATATATTATACAATTTTTTTATTTAGGGTGCATTGAAAATAAATAAGAATGATTTTTAATAATGAAGCAAAATGATACACAAATTTGAAACTTGAGGAATTTGGAATTGGCAAGTTTGTAATGTATTTGGCAAAAAAAAAAAAAATGCAAATAATATCAACTGATAGTACCAGAAAAAAATTGACCACCATATATCATTTTCCTTAGAATCAAATGCTGTTGATTACATGTGATAAAATTCAACTATTTTCTAAAAAATCTTATATAATAAACAGTCTTATTTACATGACAAGCTGATCAAACTTTGTTTATCACATCTTTTGTGTATCACATTTGTCACATGATTAAATCACATGGTTTAGTTTTCAGACAGATCTCCTTGTTTCAAGAATAGCATCACAGTTCATTCAGGAATTTTCACAAATTGGTTCACAATCTGTTCATATTTTTGACGAGAGATAAGGAAGTCCATTTTGTTGCAATCATAGTTCACTGCACACAAAAACTATCTTCCATAAAGGCTCTCTTTGAATTGCACTTAAATTGGCACAAAATTATTTTCACTTTATGCATACATCAAAATTACTATTCTCAATTCTGATTGCATTACATGTCAAATAATAATGTATTATTTACATACATGTAAGTATATCTTTTTCCAAATAATGTATTCTGTACAAACATGTAAGAATGTCATCTGCTAAGAATAATCAATAAGAATGATGTTGGTCAGTAGTCCGTCAGATCACCTGTATGTTTTAAATAAGTCTTCATCTAACAGACTATGTCACAAAGTTTAAATTTATCTATCTATAAAATATATGAATCTTAAAAGATCTGTAGTATATATACAAATATTCCAGTATCTTTCAATAATTATTTCGTGTTTATATCCTCCATTATAAACATATCTGTCTTGATTTTCCATATATTTCTGTCCTAATTCAAAATTGAATGATTATGCAGTATATACAATTCCCTGAGTTGTTGTACTTGTATATAATGTTAGTGACAGCAGAAAATGTATACATGATAACATACATTGTGTGGTATGATAGATATGAAAATGATTTTTCTTACAGATGGCTTTTCAATTATTTACCTTATTCAAATGATCTACAAATAGTTCTTTTACAGTAAATGAATAATTCTTTACGGCATCCAAGTTTTCGCTGTTGCATATTCATGAGTTCTTCCTTTTCTGCGATTTATAATACTATATTATTTATTCCTTTATAAATATTGATTTTCCAATGAACTATTTTTACACTTTAAAGGAACCATATAAATTAAATATTTACCCTATTAGAATTTCAAAATTTCTCTATATCGGTGATTAAGATAACTGAAACATCATATTACTGTAAATTCAGAAATTATTGCGATTTTTAAAGAAAGGACAAAAATGCGATATTAATTATTGCGATTTCCTGATTATCTGCATACAAATACATGTATCAGATATCAGAATGCGAGTTCTTATTATTGCGATACTAATCGAATCGCAATTTTCGCAATAATAAAAACCTCGCAATAATTTCTGAATTTACAGTACTTTGAATATATTCATTGTTCTTTTTTTCTTTATGAATTCAACATGGGTAAAATTGTTACGGATTGTTTAATTCCCTTCTTAACTCTGATCGTCAGAAACAACCACAACCCATCAATGCTTTCAAACTCCCCTTATAAATAAATTCAGGAAAACCCTGAACTAAAAATAAATACTTCTTTGCCTATAACTCCTAACATATTCAGTCAAATATAAACTGGTAACAGTCAACATTTGCCTTCCCTTCTTTTAAGCTACTCCAAAAGCATATAAATGTTAAATAAATAAAACATAATAATATAATTAATAATAAATAATAATGTAAAAACAGGGAATTTTTTCTCTTTCCCCCTGTCAATAATGATATCAATGTTATCCATAAGTCCCTAGATCTTTGTCATTTTTAATGGAAAAACTCAAAGGCAAATGTTTATCAGATGGAAACATTACCTGTAAAAACTTCTCTTATACACGACATACAAATTTGTATTTGTGTTAACTCGTCCATTCATCACTTCATAATATCACATAAAAAGAACACAAGCTGGATTTATACCTCACAAAACTACAACTAACAATAAATAAGTCATAACAAACATTTACAATCAATCTTAAAGCTTCTATCCGTATCCTTAAGCACAAAATACTTAACCTCTGTGACAATGCTACATGTATATGAAGCGCTCTGCTTACATAATAAGACAATCAAATATTTTCAAAATAAGAATTAGAATTAAAAGCAACAATACAATTTGAAACTAAATTCCATGTCTTAGATACTTGAAAAACTTTTAAGTTTCCTGTGCTGTTATTTGTAGAACGCTACAATTGCATAGGGCTGGAAGATTTTTATCCAGGTATATTATATCCGATTCAGTTTTGTTTCATAACCGGACATTGTATTGGAATCATCATTGATCACAATGGAATCAAGTTTAAATATTGTCACATGTAAAGGTTGTGACCTGGATAAAGGTCATTTTCAGGGAAATATCTAACTTGTGACATTATCAGCTGACAGGTGTCTCATATGGATGCATGAATGTCTGTGTATTCTGTATATTTGTTAATCTTCTCTCAACAGTGTCTTTATCTGAAAATGTAACAAAACATGACAACAAAATTGGCTAACAATCCATACAAGTAGATGGTTGTTGTTGGTTCATGTCTGTCATATTTGTTTTTAGTAAGTTGTTTTTTTTATAAATTAGGCTGTTAGTTTTCTCAATTGAATTGTTTCATACTTTTCATCTCTGGGCCTTTGAAAGCCGACTATACAGTGTGGATTTTTATCATTGTTGAAGGCTGTACGGTTGCCTACATCCACTTCATTTGAACTTCGGTGGATAGTTGTCTCATTGGCAATCATATCTAATCTCCTTATTTTAATATTAACCCTTTGGCAATCATACCTCATCTCCTTATTTTTATATTAACCCTTTGGCAATCATACCTCATCTCCTTATTTTTATATTAACCCTTAACATTAAATTAATTTTATTGTCTTAAAAATACAATAAAATATTTAGCCGGGATTCAAGATATGCATGTTCTGTTCTGATTTGGAAATGTTAGGCTCATGTTAAAACAAGCATTCTGTGAGTATTGCATGGCAATACATAGTCCCCTACCGGTTAAAAATTCATGACTTGGAACAAAATTCTATCTTGATCTATAACTTGTCATGGTGTAAACTATATAACAAATACATATATGTATCAAGTCAATATCTTCAAGCATGACGAAAAAAGTGTTTAAAACTGATTATTTTAGTGTATTAGTGAAGTCCAAGGACCATAACTCTGCACAAAATCAATAGACCGTAACAAAATTAGAACTTGATCTGTAACTTGTCATGATAAAACTATGTACATTGTACCAAATATCAAATCAATATTTTGAAGAATGACAAAAAAAAGTGTGGAAAACTGATTATTTTAGTGAATTTTCTAAGTCAAAGGACCATAACTCTGCACAAAATCATCAGACTTGTCGGTAGGGGACTAAAACTACCATGTATACTTTGTGCACATAAACAGACCCTTGAAACAGGGATATTAAAACATCTTGTCAATATTTAGTGCCTTTTTTTTTTTGTTCCTGAAGTAGCTTAATTTTTCACATTTTCTTATTCTTTATATACCGGTACTTGAAATAGCACAGCTTGCTTTTACACACCCATCAATCAATCAAACATAGTAAATAACAGTTACAAAGATAGTAAACTGTGGATTTATTTATTTTCGTTGATTCTTCGATTGAAGACAAGTTTTATTTCTGTGGATATTTGATTTTCTGGTTTTGCCAAAGACTTAAGAAAATTTGTACTTCATTGATCATTTCAAATCGTGGTGTTCCTCTGCCCACAAAATCCATGAATATATGTATCCCATTATTAGTAATGGCTCCACAGTAACATATTAAATGTTTTTGTTTGTATATTTTTTTAAAGAAACAAAACTTACATTTATTAATAAGATATCTGTCCTTGACATTTCTAGCCTGTTGGGATAAGCTGTGAAGAAGTATATGAGCACTCTGGTATCGTCTGAAGCACTGAAAAATATATTGACAAACATTAAGCATAAACTATCATTTTCTTTTTTTTTATTGTATTGTGTTGCTGGGTTGCTGTATCATAGACATATACCTCAAAACTTTTTTTTCATTTTAATAATGAATTTTTGTCAGTTTATATCATTATCAAGCCTGTGCTGATTTTGCTTAAAATTAATTGCTTGTTTGGGAGTAAAAGCTCAGAGCAACAGTTATCAGAATTTCAACTATAAGCAACTCTCTTCTGACATCAAAATGTACACAAATACTTTTAAAGAGTAACTGCATGTATTGTCTAAGAATGTAGTCTGAGGTCTTTGTGTACATGTATTGTCTAAGAATGTAGTCTGAGGTCTTTGTGTACATGTATTGTCTAAGAATGTAGTCTGAGGTCTTTGTGTGCATGTATTGTCTAAGAATGTAGTCTGAGGTCTTTGTGTGCATGTATTGTCTAAGAATGTAGTCTGAGGTCTTTGTGTGCATGTATTGTCTAAGAATGTAGTCTGAGGTCTTTGTGTGCATGTATTGTCTAAGAATGTAGTCTGAGGTCTTTGTGTGCATGTATTGTCTAAGAATGTAGTCTGAGGTCTTTGTGTGCATGTATCAAAGAACTACTTAACTCTGTATCATAAGATTTGAAATCTTAAAATTCTATGATATTTTTTTAAAAGATACAAATCGAATTTATATTTCAGTACATACTAGATGTGTAGCATTTGTTCATATAATGAGTGTACTTTTATAAAATGTATATAAATGTGTTCTCTATGGCTTACCTCTTGGGGATTACCAAATAATTCATCTAATGCTGCTGTTTGACACTGAAAGAAAGCATTAAACAAACTTTATACAAAACACTTAAACATGCAACCCCAACAATAACTGTATAGACCAATTTTAAGGTGGTTTTTTAATGAGTTGAATCAGGTTGGTCCGAGGTCAATCAGCGTAAATGTCGTCCTTTCTGTGACGTAATAACATAGCATTGTGACATAGGAAACATACGGGAAAATGCATGAATTTGAAAGACGTCTTTTTACATTTTACATGCCCAACTTGAATACTTTGCAGTTATATTTAATAGTTATACTAGGGTAGCTGATTTGCCTAGGTACTCTCAATACTGTAATTGCAGTGTACATTTATTGATGCATTGTTGATCAACAAACAAAAAAGTATTATCATTTGTGTGTTTCAATTATTAATTCTCATAACTTTTGTAGCACTCCTAATAATTCTTCAGAATACTTCAATTGGAGTTAATTCTTTTTTGAATGTTTATTTAGCCATGATCCTGATTGATCGATTGTTGATTGTTTTACGTCCTGTGGCAAGCCAAGATAATGTTTACCAATAGTGTGCCACAATATTACATCCATTCTCACTCTTTTTCTTATATTCAATTTGAATTAGTATATTTCAATACCAAAACCCAGTAAAATACCAAAGTCAAATAGATTAACAGGAATATTTTTCCATTTCAAATTTCATTCTTCTCTACTGTAAACAATCTGATTAAAATACATATCATGTGTCCATGCTTTCCTTACACAGATCTGACAATGCTCTGTTTAACTTTCTGTTGTAAGCACCTTTTTTATTTTAAAGCAGAAATTTCATTGGTTGACACAATCATAATCAAAACAGAAGTAGAACAAATTATGATCTAATCCTTGGAGGCAAATCCTTTACACATGAACTGTATTTCAATCAGATTGTAGTGTAAATAAAGTACATTCTAAAATTTGTATAATTTCATAACACAGGACCATTTCTTTATGCTGAAATAAAAAATACAACATAAAAACTGACCATTTCAATGGCATGGTTGTAGATTAGTTTGTCAGCAGTGGCGACCAGTAACTGAGGTGTCAGTGCCGTCTGGATGGCCGTACCCATTCGTTGTTGTATGTGTTTACACACTGACAAACATTTATGGTAATTAGAATTCATTTCCTTCAGTACTGTAAGGAAAAATAATTTACCTTTTACTTATGTACTTTCCATATCTAGTTCATTGAAAATATGACCAATTTATGTAAGAACTTTTCCAAAAATAATTGCATATGGTGAGGTGATTTTTGGATGTGAGTTACATATGAGTACAACATGTGTAGGGGCAATAAGAGTAATATTCATGCTTGATGAAGGTTTGAAAACAATGTCTTTTCCTCCAATACATTTATTTCTAGTCAGCACTACTCGAAATGCCATTTAGTAACTTTATAATGTAAATCCAGTAATTTCATGTAACTCTATACTGTAAATTCAGAAATTTTTGCTGTGTTTTAATTATTAAGAAAACTGCTACAGGATAGGTTTTGCAAAAAAAAAAAAGTGAAACTGCGAGCGTCTGCTCACTGATGATACCCCCAGCCCAAATATTTGACGGTAAACAGGAAGTTGTTGAGTGATTAATCTGAAAACGCATCACACGGTATAGCTGACTTATATAAACACTGAAACCAAATTTCAGAAATCCTTGTAATGTCGTTCCTAAGAAAAATGTGACGAAAATTTTCAACTTGGATGTGTTGTGTAAAATGATGTAAGTGTTTGGTAAACAGGAAGTTGTTGAGTGATCAATCTGAAAACGCATCACACGGTATAGCCAACTTATATAAACCCTGAAACCAAATTTCAGAAATCCTTGTATTGTAGTTCCTGAGAAAAATGCGACGAAAAATTTTCATGGGACGGAAGGACGGACTGACGGATGGATGGACAGACAGAGGTAGTATACCCCCCCTTTTATGAAGCGGGGGTAAAATAATCACTTTTGAGTTTTTATAAAATTATTTGTATGCAGCATTTTCTGAAATCACAATAATTTATCTCACATATTTGTCTATTGTTAAACAATTGACAAAATAAGTGCATGCAAAATTTCTGAATTAACAGTATCTAGCTTATGTATAAACCTATTTACGAAAATATAAGTCTTAATGAAATTCTAAGTGATTTATATTTTCCTTAGTTATCTTCTTCCTATAAACTTTGTTTCAAATAGATTTATAACAAACTATATGCCAAGCACTTTTTTGAGAAATAATACACCTTGTATGCATATACAAGTATTCTCTTATTCAACACCTTTGTTTTTCAATCATTTAATAATTTCTATCATGCCAAAATAAATATAAGTCAAAACATTGTAACGTAAAATATAGCCAAAAAATTTTCAAAACAAACATTTTTCTTGTCTTGGCCTTTATAGCTTACTATTCAAAATCATTTTTTTGTAATTGTTGATGGCCATACAGTGACCTCTGATTGCTTATATCCATTTGATTTGAACTATTGTGGATAGTTGTCTCATTGACAATCATACCACATCTCCTTATTTTTGTATATAAAGCGTTTGAATTGTCTAGTATGTCTTTATTTTTCATGTCGTTACTGTTTCATTATTATTTTTAATATGTGTATGGTGATAAGACTATTTATATACAGCAAAAAGTTACTGGTGAAAGCATTTTTATTAACTAAACAAAATTGCTCAGTATTTTCAGAACAAACAAACAGAAGTGTATGCAGTGTTCTGTGTGCAGTGTTCTGTGTGTACAGTAGGCACCCACTGCATATCAAATGATAAAAAAAGTGATATGATGTATTGATTCAGGACATAAAATCTCTACATGCACATGACAACGGGAAAAGAACATATCTTTTAGTGTGGTACTTCATCTCAAAGTCACAGTGAAGCCTTCAACATATAGCAAAATCTAATGGCTAACAGCAATGTCAAGAAGGCACCTAGTATTGGCTTTAGCAAACTTCTTTGTTATGTAACATTTTTAATACTTACTTAAATAAAATTTTTTTACACCAAATTTCATTTCGCTACTATTTAACTATATCTGACCTCTATCCATGCAAATATTTCTATTAAGAAGAGGCTGACAAAATAATTCCTACCTGTTTTTAAGGATTTAGAGACTTGTAATCTCTCCGACTTGATTTCTTTCTGTGCCAACTGTAGAGAGGAAGACAACAGATGTAAAGCTCTGACATATAACACTAATTGTTCAAGTCGTCTGAAAAATACATGAGTACATTAAAATATGTGATGTAACATAACACTAACTGTTCAGAATCTACATCAACTAGAAGATGTTATATCAACAATGTAAAAAAGGCAACTTTTTTCAATTGTCATGTTTATGTTTTTCAAAAAGCTATATTTTTATGTTTTTACACATTATTCACATGGCAAAAACAGCCATACTATACAGGCCCGTAGCCAAGATATCTCTGGAAGGGTTAATTGGGGTCATGATGCTCTGACTTTAATAGTCAATCTTCTGAATGTATCTGGACTTTAATAGTTTATGTGTGCCATACTATAGTTCATTTGAAATAACCACTAGGTAAGATAAAGATATTTAACACACTGCTACACAGTTCATGAAAATGCTTTTTACTTGAATCTGGTTCAATTTTCCATAAATAAATCTGATTAATACCACTCATAAATTACCGGAATCAATAAATAATTAATTGAAGAAACTGTCATTAATTTTCTGTATTTCACATAATTTTATTTCTTATTTATCTATTACCTTTGAGCTTCTGTAAATCTAGGTGGCTGATCTTGCAATTGCTCACCCTAAAATAGATGCAAGAAATAAATTACATGTAACTAACTAATTTTCTTAGAATAGATACTGAAATTTCATCAACATACCCTGATACCAGAGGATAAGATTTAACAAAAGTAACCACAGTATGTCAATAAATCTAACTGTTAATTTTCCATGAATAAGAAAATAGGAAAAGCTGTTTTTCAAATTCTTGTTTATTTTTTTTAATTTTTTTTTTCAAGGAGATTTTTACAAAAAATAACAGTTTCCTCACATGTGGCTGTCAGGGTAAGAATAATTTATAAGAATGCTCCAGGTGACAGCTACCCCATTCTGAAAATTCACTGGGTTTCATACGAATTTTCATCCAAAAAAATTTTGCATGTTTTGCAGCTGAAATCAGTTTTTCGTGTATGGTAAACATCGATGTGTTTATTATGAAATTAATTAATAATATTTTTATTATTACAATACCTGATGTATACTAACAGATTCTGCCAGTGAGTGCAGTGGTCCACCTCTGGATTGAGCTAGCTCCATCACACATTGTACTAAGTCATTTACAAAACTTAGTTTTCCCATTGTTTCATTGTGGTTATCCTGTAAAGGAGGAAGAATTAAACTACAGTCATATAACATAAGATGTGTTGAAATATTTAAGACATTTGTTCCTTGTCAAATATAGCTTTAGGGCTTAACTTGTGAATATTTTATTGATTATATATATATATTCAATGTCATCTTGTGAATATTACAGTTCATTTGGTTAAAGTTATAAACTGAAAATTTCTCACAAACAGTAACGGTTTAAACGTTTTGTATAGTAGTATAGTAACTATCAGTGAACATACTCATTTTTCTCAGAATCTGGTAAATTTTCTCTTTAGACAGTGTTCCTTCAATTTTTTTAATTGTCGTTTTTTTCTTCAATGTCTAGTTTAAAAGTGACGCTCGTATCAAAAAAGTTAAAAAGGCCAAATAAAGTACGAAGTTGAAGAGCATTGAGGACCCCCAATTCCGAAAGGTTGTGCAAATCAAGCCCATTTCTATTCTACAACTTACATCCATAAGAGTTTCTTCATTGAGACCAGGGGCTATGAATGCCACAGGTCCTTGCATGTTAGGTGGAGACTGAGCAAACAGCATAGGTGGTGATGGGGAGTTGGCCACTTTCTGTAAGTAGAGCCCTGACCTCTCAGAGTCATATGACCCACATCGTTCCTTACTTGGAGAGGACAATCTCTCTCTGCTGCTGCCTAAACTGCCATACTGCATTACTGCTCCTGGGTTAGAACCTGAAACGATAAGTAAATTCTGTCTAATAAAAAATATATATCATATGTACAATCTGTCTAGTGAAAAGTATTTTCAAAATATTTTCTCATATTTTTCAAATTTAGCTCTCGACACTTCATGCTGAAAAAAATATACTAGAATATTGAGTTTTGTGGAATAATTTTAGGTTTGATTAAGGGATACGAAATTTTCAAATCAATTAAAAGGAAAATTATATAAATAATAGAAAACTATTCAACCTTAGCAAATTAACATTTCATGTAGAAATGTTTTTCAGGCATAAACTTTTACTTTTACAAATTGTGACTTGGATGGAGAGTTGTCTCATTGGCACTCATACCACATCTTCTTATATCTATAAACAGCTATAATGAGATAATTACATTCTTCTAAACAGAAAAAAGGAAAACATATGCACTATTCTTCATCTTGAATTATTTGAAGGTATCATGATAAGTTAAAGAATTCACATCTGAAATTCTGTATGTATACCTTGCTGACTATTGATAACAGCTCTTCTCAGCTGTTCTGCCAGGAAACTACTGCCTCCACTTAAGTTTTCTGCAATGTTGGTTTCAGTCTTAGATCTCTGTTGCCATAGATTTTTCTTTACACGGTTTACTACAAGTAAAGTGAGTTTAATATAGTTGAGGTTTTTGTTTTTGCTTTATGCTAATCAGATGTATAAAAGATATTTACAATAACTTCTTCATAAAAATATTGCTAAACAATTAACTACTGTAAATTCAGAAAGTTTTGCTTGCATTCATTTAATATTGTGAGTGTTCAATAATTTAATATTGTGAGTGTTCAATAATTTAATATTGTGAGTGTTCAATAGTGAACAAAAATGTAAGAATAATTATTGTGATTTCAGGAAACCCTGCATGTGAATAATGCTATAATAATTCAAAATACAAATTTTTATACTTTTAATACCCATCCCATCCCAATATTTTGAAATAATAAAACATCACATATGTTTCTGAATTTACAGTATTTCACATATGAAGGAAGGAAAGCCAAATAATAATACACTTTATTTTATGTTGGGTTCTTCTATTATTGTATTAGTTCTTCCATTATAGCAATGTTCTGTAAAATCAGAATTTAATGTCTGCATTCATATATGCAAATATATCACAATTGACAATAATACGAAACTAATCAATGTGATTCCCATAAATTTTGTAGATGAATATACATGTACTAGCATAAACATTAACTTGATTTGTAATAATTTCAATTTTTATCCTGCAACAATTTTCACATGAAAGAAAACAACATATATTTCTGAATTTTACAATAGTAAAACTGCATTAAATGATCAAATATTGTTGCCTTTCTTTAGATACCATCCTTAATTAAACACATGCATCAATTTTTCTCATTGAAAGTGTAGTTTTAATTTCACAATTTGAATATATGCTATTACACAAAAAAATAAAATATTTTCTGACACATCTGTTACTTGCAGAGCGAGTATCTGCAGAGCACGAGTATCCAATGCTTGATTAACAAACCTTATGAAGAGGCAAATCTGGCTCAAAATCTTGATAAAACTTATTTTGATACCAAAGAAGAGAACAAAGCCCTGAAATCTGTCAAAGTTATTGCTCTCCTGTATTCATAAAACTTTTTAACTGCTAATTACACAAAACGTTTAATGAAAACCTTGCATGCAAACAAACCTTCACTTGAAAATGGAATAGTAGCCATGTTATCTGGTAATGTTTTAGTTCTTGAATGACCAAAAGCAGCATGAACTGGCTCTGTACCCATATCATCTGGACTAGGACTACCAATGAACTTTCCTCCAAACTTTGTAGGTGATCCCATTATTGTAGGAAGTGATCCTAATCCATGATTCATAGGAGAGGTGCAGCCTATAGGAAAAGGAAGTGGTGGGAACGTGAATGAAAAATGGTCAACACGAAACTCAAACTGTGGATTCATTTATCGTTGGTACCAATTTTTGTGGATTGAGTAAAAATTGTATTGTGTGGATATTTGATTTCATGGTTTTGTGGAAAGTCTGCTTACAAATCTATAGAAAATTTATCTTTCATTGAACAGTTAAATATTGAAGATATTCCAACAAAATCCATGAAAATTGGTACTCCATGAAATAGAATGAATCCAAAGGACTGGCAACTACCTTTGTTATGGTAATTAATAAATTGTTTCCAAATTTTACGATAAATTCTATATTTTACTGTTTTTTAAACAGTGCTATGAAAAGTTTTTCTGTAAATGCATACAAACATTCAAATATTCTTTTCTGTTAATATACATTTCATCTGTTAATCATAATATGTAAAACCACACAAGCACACATTGAAATAAATTAGCTTTTTTGATAATTTGTAATGGTTTAAAAAAAGAATGTGAAACTGGATTAGAGGTTGGTGATATTAAATGAAACATTTATTAAAACAAACATCTGTTTGATGTGATGAAGTAATGAAATTCTAGCAGGAGCTTGTGGATGTTTGTTGTTCAGTCTTATCTTATAAAAATTTTTTTCTTCTTTTTCTTCAATAATTCTCACATAAATATCAATAACAAGCAGAGAAGTCTTAATAAATCTTTGATTTTCCTTATTTCCATTCAAGGCTGTCCCATTTAAACATACATGGTACAAAGGGATGGCATTTTCAAAAACGTAACCACCTATAGATGCAAATCTAGATTTTTAATTATATTTTAAAACTGTACATACTTGACACCCACCTATAGCTGAGATTTCAAAGTGCCTACCCTGGGTTCCATGTATGTTTTTATAGAACAGCTTTCATGAAAATATTTCCTTTTCTTTAATTTGAATAGCAAACATCCTTTACAGACATATCATATGTTAAAATAAAACTTACTATTTCTTCTGTGAGGTGAGTTGGAGGGGACACATTGATATTGGAACCAGGGGATGTTCCCATGCTATTCTTCCTTATATAGCCAGCGTAGCTTGGAGGTGTTCCAATGGAAAATTTCACTAAAAACAAATAAAAAAAAAATTGTTATATATTATACAAGTAAATGGTGTCAATTATGAGAGTCAAACCATTGAAAACAGCTTCTAGGCTATTTTTGGTACAAAACGGATTGAATTTTTTCTACGGTCTTAAAATTGCTATGGGTAAATGAACTTTTCCATTTTTCATTTAGCTATAAATTTGTTTGTCAGCAAAGAAAACAATATTACCTTACAATTAAGTGCTTAATCCTTTCTGAATACAATTTTTAAATGTAATAATTGGATTTCTGCTGTACCTATTTTTCTGTGCATACTCATAGCATGGAACTGAATTTTGGAACAGATGGTAGATTTCACAATGTCAATTGAGTTTCACAAGATTAATCCTAAGAATAATGGAAATATGTAAAGCATCACAGGGTTAAAGCTTACTTAGCTGGTAAATTGCCTGTTTTCATCCAGTTATTGACAATCTTATGTACAAATATGGCTAAAATTAAGATGGGCAATTTACTTTTGAATTGTTGATACTGTATATCCAGTTATTTTTGTTTCTGGACTTGTTTGGGCCTTAAAAGTGTCTGTTAAATGTATGCTGTGTTCATTGATTGCATTTTAAAGCTTTGAACAATTCATTTAGATTGACAGTGAAATATTGGCACAGGGTTAAATGTCTTCCATACAAAAATATTCTTAATATAAAATGATGACTGACATAATAATTCTTTAAATATTCCAAAACTTGCTAATTTTTAATAAATAAGTATACCTGCAGGAGGTGACATGGATCCAACATCTACAGCACAAGATGCTTTAGATAAAGAGCTTTTTCTATCTATATCCTGTTTAAAACAAAGTACAGCATTTTACAGTCAATTTAAGTAGTCAAAAAAGAGAACTTAGAAAGCGGTTAAAAAAGATCTTTAAAGATGACTTATATTCTAATGTTTCCCTAAAATATATTCTCCAAACCAACCATTGTTCTTAACATATAAGCAGAGAGCTTGACTCAAAAGTAGTATTTCAGCTTAACTTTAGTAACATGATTTTTTCCAAAGCATTGTATGATGTATGACACTTCAGTTATATTAGCTCTTATAAGTCTTTATTAGATTTTGGATATACAATATTTTGAGCTTGATCTGAACTGAAGAACTATTTTTTGTCAAATGTGCATCTGGTGCCATGAAATTGGTAGAGTTTAATGTCTCTATTTAGATTTTTAAATGCTAGTCTTTCCTAATATAAATCTTATTTTAACCAGATGAATTTTACAATTGTTTCTCACTTCATTCCATTTTTTAACATTCTAGGTTTATCAAGCATTTAAATATTACAATATTTATAAATCAAATTTTTTAACTATTTTACATATAATTTTTGTCACTTTTAAGTTTTCTTTATGTTAGAATATAAATTTAATCAAGTTTATAATTCTGTTATAAACTAACCTTAGTGGAGCTAGATGGTGATATATCCATGTCTTTAGGTGGACTACTGAAGGACCCACCAGACTTAATCCTTTTGTAGGCATTAACCTGAGTAGGCACAGGAATGGGTTCTGAAGATCCTGCTTGGCCTACATGCATTGGTAAGCTGGAAGGTCTATTTGGACTAGTCTGTTCTTCAGTCTTCAAGAATTTCACTGTTTTGGACTTCGGACTAATTGTAGCTCTGTGAGATGGTGATGGAGTGTTTTTAAGTCCTTCTCCTGAACTTCTATCACTGTTATCTGAAATCAAATAATATTTACATTAAGTACAGTTTCACAAAACAATGTGCCACAACTTTTACATTTTTACATCTTTAATTGGTACTAATAATGTTTATATTATTTTCAATGTGAACTGATTGAACCTCCTTTGTTTTATGTATTAACTTTATATACATCAACTGATGTTAGGGAGTGTACTCATACATATTTTATTTAACAAGAATCAAATATGAACTATACATAAATAGTTTATTATCATAAAATTTTACCTGAGTTATCTCCCTGTAATCCACCAGGTACCAGTACAAAATCATCTCCAGCAGGACTATCACATCTGTTGTCTTTTTCTATTTTCTCAAATCCATTAGGTTCCTGAGAGGTCTGCATAGGTTCTAAATCTTCTTGTTTGGCAATTGGGGGCTGTAATAAACAAATAGCTATTAATGATTTGATAACTGACGTTTGACCCTTAGACCAAGGTCAAAAGGTTAAAGAAAACAAACATCTTATTGCACTGTTTTAATTTCATATAATATAGTTACTGACTAGGATTTAGGACAGTAGCTCTAATTTTTAAATAAAAGAACCTTAGTTTTCAAGTCAAGCAAAACAGACGTTATTTATTAACAGTTTTTTTTTCACCTATTATTTGAGTTTATTACTAGTTTAATAAGCAAACTATAAAAGATCACAGAAGGTTTGGTACCATTAAAACGTTTAATCCCGCTGCAAATGTTTGCACCTGTCCTAAGTCAGGAATCTGATGTACAGTAGTTGTTGTTTGTTTATGTAATTTATACGTGTTTCTCGTTTCGCTTTTTATATATACTAGACCGTTGGTTTTACCGCTTGAATGGTTTTACACTAGTACTTTTGGGGCCCTTTATAGCTTGTTGTTCGGTGTGAGCCAAGGCTCTGTGTTGAAGGCCGTACATTGACCTATAATGGTTTACTTTTATAAATTGTTATTTGGATGGAGAGTTGTCTCATTGGCACTCACACCACATCTTCCTATATCTATTAAACTGCTGCCCTGTAAATCATATTCTACTTATAAATCAATATACGACTTGAAACAAACATTTTTTATGACATTTCTTTATTTCATGTAATCAATTTGTAAAATAAAAAAGCCACTATAAAAATCTAATGTAACTTTTTTTTTAACCCACTTATTATGTCCTATCAATGCACTCAAAATTTAATGAAAGATAAATTTCAAGTTCAAATTTTGAATAAGAATAACATTTTGGTGTGTCTGAAGTACTTTCTATGTCTTCATTAGGAACACTCAAACCCAAGTATTTGAAAGTCAAGGATGTATGGATGGAGGGTCCTTCATTTCTGTTTTCTTTAATTTTTTAGGTCATTTTTCTGTATTCTTTATACTTTTTGCCCATTGTTATCTATTCTTTATATTTGAGCACCTCATTATTCTTTATTCTTTACTTTTTGGTCCATTTTTCTCTTTCATTATAATTTTTGCCTATTATTCTCTATTCTGTAAACCCCCCATCCACACCCTTATGTATAAATACTTATAAGAATATGTGAGAAGCTAAATGACCAATTGAGACCTAAATAGTATTGCCAAATATCTTAGGTCAACTTCAACTTATATAACATTTTGAGGGCATCAGTAGAATGTGTATTTTCCTATAACTGACTTACTTTAAAAGGTGGGGGAGAATATTGCACTTTTCCAGACAGTGGTGAAGCTGACACACAGCGAGGAGGTGTGGGACTTTCCGAGGAACAACCCTGACTACTTCTCCCAGGAACTGGCACAGGTGATGCTGAAATGGATAAATTATAATAGTTTTTGCTAACCATAAACCATGATGCAAAATATATAAACAAATAAAACTTTATCTTTAGTAATAATTCAATAGCAAAAATTCTTCTTCCTTTTGTACCCATATAAAAAATGGAATATATTTTAAATCATATGAAAAGCAAACGATTAAAAAAGCAAAGCTTTTTTGAACAAAAACTATTACACACAGCTTGCAATAGCTCATGTGTTATAGTAAATTTTAGAAGGTTTACACACATGTACATCTTTTATTTGTCAATTTTAAGTAAGGGCTGTTCTAGAAATAAATGTATGGAGGTTGGAAGGCACTTTTATTTCACCCTGCCATGCATACAATTTTAACTGAGTGTTTCCTATAATTGTTCCAGCTATCTTTCTAATATTATCTACACTAGTTGAAAGTGCCTTCCAACCCCAAAACCAACCAATTCTTGCTCACCGCTTAATGGTTTCTTTAGAAATCTCTATATCTTTAACTTTTCATTATGGCAATCACAGTCTGTTGAAAACAATATAAAATGATAAGAAATAAAAGATCATTACTTACAGGCAGATGATGGTGACGGTGAGGGTGGTTTCAGGAAAGGATGAACAAAGAAATCCTCTGTAAAGAAAGATACACATAATGTTAAATACACAGAAATATGTTTTACACAAGTTGTACACTATATAAGCATAAAGCCATTAAATGAAAAGAATTTTATTTCATTGGAAATGTGCTGCTGCAGTGTAAAGTAATCACCAATCAATCAATCCATTGGAAATGCACTGCTGCAGCATAAAGCAATCACCAATCAATCAATCCATTGGAAATGTGTTGCTGCAGTGTAAAGCAATCACCAATCAATCAATCCATTGGAAATGCGCTGCTGCAGCATAAAGTAATCACCAATCAATCAATCCATTAGAAATGTGCTGCTGCAGTGTAAAGCAATCACCAATCAATCAATCCATTGGAAATGTGCTGTTGCAGCGTAAAGTAATCACCAATCAATCAATCCATTGGAAATGCGCTGCTGCAGCATAAAGTAATCACCAATCAATCAATCCATTAGAAATGTGCCGCTGCAGTGTAAAGCAATCACCAATCAATCAATCCATTGGAAATGTGCTCCTGATGTGTAAAGCAATCACCAATCAATCAATCCATTTGAAATGTGCTGCTGCAGCGTAAAGCAATCACCAATCAATCATTCCATTGGAAATGTGCCGCTGCAGTGTAAAGCAATCACCAATCAATCATTCCATTGGAAATGTGCCTCTGCAGTGTAAAGCAATCACCAATCAATCAATTCATTTGAAATGAAGTTATTTATTTCACTTTTAGATCTACACAGTTACATACAATGTTAAACGATATGATTTTATATTACAAAATTCACACAATAAGCTTATGACTATGAGTCATTAAAATCATATTTTGTAAGTGACAGGTGCAATCAATCTACTTGTTTATGAAAGAGTGATAACTCCAGAAAATTTAGATCTTGACATGTTGGATAGACATTTGTCTTTTGTTGAAGACACTAAGTCCACTTCTTAGTGTCTTTTGGACGTTTTGTGTTTTTGGGTTGCTGTCTCATTGAGGAATACCAGCCGTCTCTTTTATTCACATGAGTCATTAATTTTCTGGTTTAAGCTTTCCACTACCAACGAAGGTGAGCACATTGAATATATGAATGCATAAAAAGTTACATTAAACCCCATCAAACAAACAAATCAGTAGCAGGTATAAATTATTGCTCATAAACTTTAATTAATCTGAAGATAGAGTTGCAAAGTATCACCTTTAAATGTATTGAAAAACAGAGTATGGCAAACTTAAAATATTTAATTATATATATGCAGTAGCAGCACAAATTGTAATCAGCATACCAAAATCAATTCTGTCTTTCGCATTACGTTTTAACATCTTCAACAACAGATCTCTTAGTTCTGGTGAGGTATCCTTGGGGATACTGAAACAGATAAATTATTTTGTTAACAACTTTGTTTTGTTAGCTTGGTCAAAAAGAAACCTGTTCATTGGTATATGCTGTAAACTAACTAGTTTTTGTGAGTGGGAAAAAAAGTCAGAATAAATATGTCAAACTTGGATTTCTCTTACATGCATAAATCAACAAAGCTAGAAAATTGCAAATATATATAACCACAATGCTAGAAAGTGCTTAAACATAAAAAAATGTCAGTGAAAATAACTTTGATTTAAAGTAAGGGCTGTTCCAGATTTAAAAGCATGGGGGATGGGAGGCACTCAAATTAATAAATTGTGGGTGGTTGCATTTTCCTTAGAATTTTGTAAGAGTTATAAGTTTGAAAAATTGTAAGTTTTAAGAAATAAAATGGCAAGTTTCATAACAATCTTTTTAAGCCAGAAGTGCTTTTGTTTTTCATGCAAAATTTAGGCTTAAAGTATTTCTGTTTTCAATGCAAAATCAAAATAAGATGGTATGATTGCCAACTATCAATCAAGAAAAAGAATGAAAACAAATATTTTTCATATAAACTAGACATCATTGAGATGGAAGCCATCTCTGTGGGCCCCACTGACCTTGAACTTTGACCTAGGAAGTTGTACAAACATTATGACACACCCTCTGGTGTGGGTTAATATACATGTCAAGTATAAAGTATGAAATTATAATGGTTCTCTAGATATAGAGTGCAGTGTTCCAGCTTGAATCTCAGGGCAGAAGGGTGCTAGTTGTCTGAAAGGGCACTTTGGCGTTATAACCCAGATTTTAAGGGCACTGTATGACAGTGTATAAATTACCTTGAAAATTGCTAGGCTCAGCTTGAGAACATTAGTTGTATTTAAACCATATTCAGAAATTAATGTGTTCTTGATGTTGGTTCCAGTAAGAATTGTTTTTTTATCAAATTATCATACCATGAAGCAAAGCATATCATTTTGATGTTAATCTAAACAAACTTGTACATTTGGTAAGGAAAATAATCATCAGAAATTTCAATTACCAGTCTATAAAAATAAACAAGTAGTTTTGAAAAATGGAGTTATACATGCAAAATTGAATGTTTAATGTAATTAAAATATCTATATTTAAATAACTTGTTTAAACATATAGTATATATGTTATTGAGAGTTATTTATTATCATTTGAATTGTTACAAAAAAGTATTTTTAAGTGCACACCAAAGTGCTCCTCAGTAAGGAGTTTTATAAATATAACAAGTGAGACAGGAGATGATCATATTATATTGATGCAGTAATATATTGCAGAAGGTCAAAACAGTTACTTTTTTCTCCATCATTGTTAAAAATAAATTTGTTGAGTGCTCCTATGTCAGGAGGATTATAAAATACAAGAAGTAAAACAGGAAGTGAAGCTTGTTATGTTCAAAGTACAAATTTCTTTGATTCTTCTTTAAATTTCATACTCATGGTTATGAAACAAAACATTTTTTACCAATTAAGTCAAAACTTTGTATGCCTTTAAAATTGTTTAAGATTTTATTTTTTATGTTATGCCTACTGAAATATTTTTTTTCAGGTGTACATGCTGTACATAAACATTACAAATGGATAACATGTGGGCATTTCATTCTGTATTAAATATCTAGTATTGGTTCAATTATCTTAAATCCACTAATTAGCAGTAAACAATCATTAACAAATGTGATAGAACTGCCAAAGCATTAGGTATTTAACTAATCCCATTGTCAGATAATTAGTGTTACACAATCAGGTAACAATTTTTACCGGAAACGCCGGTAGGCATGAAATTTGCAAATTTTATTTTTTTGAAAGGCATGGGGGTGCATTCTTTTACTTTGGAGGGCAGAAGGGCGGGAGTAAGGGCACCAAGGGCGGGCCGCCCTTCTATTTAGGGCAGGCGGAAGAGTGGACACAATTTGTTACGACGGACATACAAACTGATCACTATAGGGCGACCCACCACTAGGCAGGGCCCTAATTGTGATTTTCAAAATTGCATTCAATTCTTGTGTAAATGTACTACTGAATTTTTTTTGAAGAATAACAATAGAAAGATATAACCAGTTTTGCAGAGGACATTTATTAATTAATAAATTTATCATAACTGGAAACTTGATACTTTAAAATGGTATAAAAATATATTCTTCTATGCTACTAAACTTACTTAGGTTTAAGTTCAGCATGTTTTTCATAAAAATGTTTAAGTTGTTGCGGTGTCTGAGCCTGGAATGGAGCTTTGCCTTTCAGACACTGGAACACAATTGTCCCAATGCTCCATAGATCTGCTTTAGCATCATACTGTAGGGACATGATCACTTCTGGGGCCTGTACATTGAAAGAAAAACAAATATTACTCATCAAGGAAATTCTGTCATTCTATAATAATCAATGGACTCAATCTTGTTACCAATAATGAAATGGTATTTTAATTTTAATCTTTCAATTTCTATCAATTTTAAAGACATACAGATAAAGAGGCAAATCAATGTTTAACTATACACAACATGATTGAGTTGAGTCTTGTATGTTTATATTTACCATATACATAGGAGAACCACATAATGTAGCAGCCATCACACCATCTTGAAGAAATCTTGCAAATCCAAAGTCAGCTGAAAAGAAAACATTGGAGTTTTAACATATGATATGGACAATAGCTGAATCAGAAAACATTAGACTTAACATACAGTATGAACAATTGTTAATCATTGAACAGTATTTGGTCACCTCATTTTGTTTTTTATTGTTTTGTAACACTGATGTTTATCCCTCATCTCCGTTTTCATATGTATGTATGACTTTTGTAGTGTTATTTATTCCATCAGGCTTTTCAATAATTTCAAAATTTGGTTTTGAATGACCTCCCACAAACAACAAACCTGACCAGTTTCATTTCTTGAAAGTACAGCAAAATACTATATAACAGAGGAACACAACTAACCTGACCAGTTTCATTTCTTAAGAGTTCAGCAAAATACTATATAACAGAGGAACACAACTAACCTGACCAGTTTCATTTCTTAAGAGTTCAGCAAAATACTATATAACAGGAACAAGTTTCATTTCTTAAGAGTACAGCAAAATACTATATAACAGAGGAACACAACTAACCTGACCAGTTTCATTTCTTAAGAGTTCAGCAAAATACTATATAACAGAGGAACACAACTAACCTGACCAGTTTCATTTCTTAAGAGTTCAGCAAAATACTATATAACAGAGGAACACAACTAACCTGACCAGTTTCATTTCTTAAGAGTTCAGCAAAATACTATATAACAGAGGAACACAACTAACCTGACCAGTTTCATTTCTTAAGAGTACAGCAAAATACTATATAACAGAGGAACACAACTAACCTGACCAGTTTCATTTCTTAAGAGTTCAGCAAAATACTATATAACAGAGGAACACAACTAACCTGACCAGTTTCATTTCTTAAGAGTACAGCAAAATACTATATAACAGAGGAACACAACTAACCTGACCAGTTTCATTTCTTAAGAGTACAGCAAAATACTATATAACAGAGGAACACAACTAACCTGACCAGTTTCATTTCTTAGGAGTACAGCAAAATACTATATAACAGAGGAACACAACAAACCTGACAAGTTTCATTTCTTAAGAGTACAGCAAAATACTATATAACAGAGGAACACAACTAACCTGACCAGTTTCATTTCTTAAGAGTACAGCAAAATACTATATAACAGAGGAACACAACTAACCTGACCAGTTTCATTTCTTAAGAGTTCAGCAAAATACTATATAACAGAGGAACACAACTAACCTGACAAGTTTCATTTCTTAAGAGTACAGCAAAATACTATATAACAGAGGAACACAACTAACCTGACCAGTTTCATTTCTTAAGAGTACAGCAAAATACTATATAACAGAGGAACACAACTAACCTGACCAGTTTCATTTCTTAAGAGTTCAGCAAAATACTATAATTATAACAGAGGAACACAACTAACCTGACCAGCACAACTAACCTGACCAGTTTCATTTCTTAAGAGTTCAGCAAAATACTATATAACAGGAACACAACTAACCTGACCAGTTTCATTTCTTAAGAGTACAGCAAAATACTATATAACAGAGGAACACAACTAACCTGACCAGTTTCATTTCTTAAGAGTACAGCAAAATACTATATAACAGAGGAACACAACTAACCTGACCAGTTTCATTTCTTAAGAGTACAGCAAAATACTATATAACAGAGGAACACAACTAACCTGACCAGTTTCATTTCTTAAGAGTTCAGCAAAATACTATATTACAGAGGAACACAACTAACCTGACCAGTTTCATTTCTTTAGAGTACAGCAAAATACTATATTACAGAGGAACACAACTAACCTGACCAGTTTCATTTCTTAAGAGTACAGCAAAATACTATATAACAGAGGAACACAACTAACCTGACCAGTTTCATTTCTTAGGAGTATAGCAAAATCCTATGTTACAGTACCACCTCAAGAATTTTTATTATCAATGTCCTGTGATGGTATTTCCCTTTAATCTGATCATGTCAGAAGTGAATAAACGTATTTACACTTTTAGTATTTAGCTATATGTTCCCTCCGAATGACCTTAGATCTACTCTGAATCACCTTTTGACGTCAGGCAACAATCAATTTTTAATTGTGACGTCAAATGTTTTGAATTATGATGTCAAAGTTTATGGGAACCTGTGAGATTTTACGTAATGGCGGACAAAAATTTGCATACAAGTGTAAATACGTCTATTTGTCTACAGTTTCATTAAAGAATTAGTTAACTTGATACTTTATAATGCTAAGAAATAGAACACTTTCTTAAAAGTTGTTTGGTTTAATATTATAACAAACATATGTCATTTCAAAGAATATATAATGCTACCAACCTATTTTGAGCCTCATCTCTGAAGCTTGTGGGTTAGGTTTACCACTATGACACAACAATATGTTCTGTGGTTTCAGATCTCTGTGTACTATCCCCTTGGCATTCAAAGCTTTCATGGCAGCAGCTGGAAAAATTGAAATAAAAATTCATTATTATTACAAATATTTACTGCTTTTGCTTTGGTGAAATTTTTGGGTCTATATATACTGTTAATTCAGGAATTATTGTTTGCATTTATTATTGCAATTTCTGAAGACTGGACAAGAATGTGAGATTAATTATTGCGAATTCAGAAAATCTGCATACAGATGTTTGTATCAGAATGTGAGTTCTAATTATTGTGATACTTACCTAGTCGCATCATTCACATGAATGAAAACATCGCAATAATTTCTGAATTTAAAGTATTCTTTTTGTCTTCTTATATCAATTCCTCAATTTTTCAATATTTAAGGCATATTATCATTTTTGTATACTTACTAAAATATTTATTTTTTTTAATGAATTATTATCATACTACTCTGATCAATCCTGATCATTACTTGTTCTCTGAATACATGTATGCAATGTAGTAACAATTGTATTAACTCAATAAGATATGTTTGTTTAACAATAATGTAGAATGGTTTGCATCAAATTTTTTACAGTATATCTATTGTACAAAAAATAATGAAGAAAAGTGGGTTTTTGCTAGGTGAGGAACCTTGAACTCCATATTACCTTTGTTTACTATTAAATGAAAGATAAACAAATGTCTTTTGGCAATCTAATCAAGATACCGATATTCAAGGGATGACTGAAAAACATGTCTTAAAAGTTGATTCTTTACTTTCATTATTACGGAAGAAAACAACACAACCCTTTCATAACAGAAGTTAATATTTTCTAAGATTTGAGAAGTTTAATTTTTTCTAAGATTTGAGAAGTTTGGAATACTTTTCACTTTCTTTTACATCAATCTTATTCAGAAAGAGAATACAAAAGATGCAACTGAGTAGTTTTGAGCTTACTTTATCCTCATTTTATACAACATGAAGCTCCTTAATGTATGATTACTGTTAATTGATTATAAAACCTTTTCATTTTTCAAAATCAGGAAAATGTATCACTAATTTATTAAGATAGTAATCAAAAATGATGTCAGATTAACACTCATAGGTAAAGAATGTCATAAATCAATACAGTGGTCAATAACAGGAATTTAATTACAGGTGTATTGTCAGATTAACTCTTATATGCATTTAAATCCCTGAGGTCATATTTTGACATGTGTTTAAATGCATTTGTTAACTTTGGGACCGTAAATTTGCTTTGAGGCAACCAAAATTTGATTCATCAGGATTAGAACAACATATATTTATCGAGGAAAAGTTAAGGACATCTGTACAATTTCGACTCATCCAAAATTTCAAGTCAACCAAGTTCGAGAGTTAACTGTATTTGCAAAATTTAACAGCCACAAATTGAATTTAGTAGACTTTAGGATAAAGATAATTTAGAATATCAATCGAGATTACTTAAACCAATACACAATAGCAGAAAAAAATAATGAGCATTCATATCTACTGCCTCCATAAGTTACCTCAATAAAAATATATAAATCATAGGAATAAGGAACAATCCAAAGAAATGTAACTTTTCAACATCCTTATGTAGCTTTCAACATCCTAATGCAAATTTTTAACATCCTTATGCAATTTTTCAGCATCCTTATGCAAATTTTCAAACATCCTTATGAAAATATTCAGCAAATTTTCAAAATCCTTATGCAGACTATGAATAATCAATAATAAAACATGTAAATGTGTTATAACAAACCTATTTGTCTAAGGAATGCAGCAATGGTCTCTTCACTCAAGGTACCTTTGACTGAAATAAAATATGTAAATGAGTTGACAATAAAAAGAACATTTAGCATATGATTAAATTTGTTGGTTCTTTTTATTCATGTACGTATAAAATGGTATACATGTACATTTTCATGATAACAGTAGACCTTGCATCGATCAATATTTCTAATAAAATGTTATCGTTTTTCATTTATTTGATATCAGTGAACTTCCTCTACCCAAAATAATGCTGCAATTATCAAGATTAGTTAAATCAAGTAAGTATTTTGTATACATCCTTAAAGTATGTTGTTTTGGTATTCTAAGGTATTTTTGTCTTTATACATCTATTTTCAAAACAACAAACATGATTGCTGATCATTGATTAAGTCATTATGTGTATTTCCCACTTCTGCAGTACAACATTATTGGAACATTTATATTTGTAAGACAAGCTAAATACAAAATTATCAGGTCCATAAATCTATGCAATAATGCAGTGTTATTTATAGAACTTTGCATGTATTCATATTTACAACAAGATAACTTGATAAACATCGATGGGAATCAATATTCTGTATGGTTTTTATGTCAGGAATTAAGTTCATTTATTGAAGAAAGTGTTACTATAGGAACTTATAGATGCTGTTATTTAACAATATCATACCTTGAAGATAATCTGCCAAATCTCCACCATTGCAATACTGTAAATAATAAAAAGATACAGTATATACTTTATTGAAACTTTCAACTTGAGTAATTTCCGTAGATTAGTTACGAAATTGTTAAGAAACTATAAGGTTCCAACTCACTGCGGAAAATTTGACTGTAGAATTTGGCCATTCTTTTGGGTCCCTTTGGTAATACATGTAAAACTCCTAATGTATACCAGTATTTATACAACCTTTGCTTTCAAAGGTTTAGGATTGAGTTACTGATACTAATATTAAAATACAGAAATTTGTAATTTCATGAAGTAATGTGTGTTTTTGAATCTTTTTTCTCTTTTTTCTTGTATGATGCTTTGTTTCATAATGTATTCTGTTCTTTCATTTTTTGCAATTCAAAAGTATCTCAACCAGATTGATCTTCACAAACTACACTTTGAGAAAACAAATTTCAACATGTTTATGCATTCTTTAAACAACAACAGAAAGTTATCTTCACAATAACAATATCAAATTACAAATCTTATCTATTCATCATGTAGGAATGTCTGGCTTTCTGTTTTTCCAAATATCTCTTAAATTGTTCACCACAGAATTATTTACTTATAGTTCGATAACTGTTTACCATAGAGCTGTTTTTAAAAATAAGGAGATGTGGTATGATTGCCAATGAGACAAATTTCCACCAAAGTTCAAATGAAGTGGATGTAAGCAATTAAAGGCAATCGTACAGCCTTCAACAATGAGAATAAAATGCTCCGCTGGGCGCAGCTTGATACGACCGCAGAGGTCGAACCCTGAACAGTTGGGGCAAGTATGGACACAACATTCAAGCTTGATACAGCACTGAATTTGGATTGTGATTAAATATTTGACACAGCATAGGTTTCTGACACAGAATGAATGTGGTCTAAGAACTTAAAATTTTTAATTTACCTAATCAAACCATATCATTATTATTATTTGCTTTTATATATAAATCAGAAATAACCAATTTAAAATGGAAAATTTTAAAGAATAAAAAAGGGAAAAAATCCCCTCAAATTTTTGAACCCCTTATGATTCATCACCCTCAAACTCAATCCCAGCCTTCCTTTTGTGGTATGGTACCTTGCAGTACAATTTCAGAGATCGGTACACTTGAACACAAGTTATTGTCTGGAAACTAGAAAATGCTGGTTTTGGCCCTTTTGCCCCAAATTCCTAAACGTTTAGGGCAATTACCCCAAACTCAAACCCAGCTTTCCTTTTGTGATATGGATCCTTGTAGTACAATTTCATAAAGATCCATACACTTACACACAAGTTATTGTCCTGAAACTAGAAAATGCTTGTTTTTGGCCCCGTTTTGGCCGTAATTCCTAAAATTTTGAGGCAATTACCCCAAAATCAAATTCCAGCTTTCCTTTGTGATATGGAACCTTGTAGTACAATTTCAGAAAGATCCATACACTTACACACAAGTTATTGTCTGGAAACTAGAAAAATGCTTATTTTGGCCCTAATTCCTTAACTGTTGGTACCATAACCCCAAAATCAATCCCAACCTTTCTTTTGTGGTATTGAACCTTATGGTAAAATTTCATAGAGATCCATTTACTTAAACTAAAGTTAGAGTGCGAAACCAACGTGTCTTAGGACGACGACGCCAACATCATACCAATATACAACTGCAAAATTTTTTGCGGTCGTATAAAAACCCATACTGTATGTCTCTTTGTTTTGCTCACACACTGTTGTCAATATAATGGAGTTCTATGCGACTGTCATACAAATGAGAGGTTAAGCTTACTATAAAACTGAGGTTTAATCTACCTTTTTCTACATAAGGAAATGCCTGTACCAAGTCAGGAATATGACAGTTGTTTTCCATTCGTTTGATGTGTTTGAGCTTTAGATTTTGCCATTTGATAAAGGACTTTCCATTTTGAATTTTCCTTGGAGTTCAGTATTTTTGTTATTTTACTTTTTAAATCAAATAGAGAACTTAGCTTACCTCCATGACCAAGTAAACATGATTTGTAGTTTCCTGAAAAAAATAGCAGTGTAAGTAAATTGAATAACATAATATTCAGTTGTGTTACCAATACCAGTCCCTCCCCTTGCATTCAAACTAGTTCAAGGCCTCATTGTGACTATGACCAGGAAAACAGCAATCAAACTCATTGTGACTATGACGAGGAAAACAGCAATCAAACTCATTGTGACTATGATGAGGAAAACAGCAACCAAAGCACCATTCCTTTACTTTGGGTTTTGCAATGAAAGGGTATTTTGTGTCATGAATTCATACACTTATGTCTTTTTTTTCAATTGAAACTGTAAAATTTTAAAAAATAGAACTGGGTTCGAAGATGATCACAATATAAACCAGTAATCAAATTCAATTTGAGAACAAATTTTTAATGAATTGCTCTTTTTTCATACATAACAAAATCATAAATTGCATGTTATTGCTTAAAGTCTTACAGGATCAATATAATAAGGATTATTTGATGAAGTCAAGCAGGCAGTAACAGGCACTCACATCAAATAAGTATTACATGTACATGTATATTGAAATTGATTGATTTATTAATTAACCATTTTTATCACTGCTTCAGCACAAAAAGGCTACATTGCAATGATAATGAAATAAACCATGCTTCCAATCACAGATCAATAATTCATAATAAGCAAAATACATAAAAGGTATACCATATAGGGCATGTATATATTCAAGAGAATCAAATGTCGTTAAGTTGATCCTTTTTACATAATCACACTAAAAGGAAAAAAATCTTTATATCTTTCTAATCCTATTTGTGACTATGGATTATAAACATGATAAACAACATTAATTATTGACTTTTTACTGCAAACCTACAATACAAATACATGATTTCCAGATAATCACTTGGATTTTCTAGTTACATAACAAAACTTGAATAAATTTACAAATATTTGACCTTGATGACCTTAATGACCATATGACCCACTAAGAAGTTATTTAAATTGGAACTACATTTGTACCTGTCTAGATTCTTTAGTACAATGTATCATGTGATGACTGTATGTTCCACTCATGTTTACCATTACAAACTGGTGTACTAATCATTTTCCACACTAACATGTACATCATTTGTTTGTCTGTACTATTTTGATTCAGGTTTTTTTTATCTGTTTTACTCTAGGCTGTTTATATTTTTACTATCTGCATTTAGTGTTACATGTACAGTATAAAGTCATTAAAGAATTTTAGATAATTATAATAAGGACATCCACTACATTAAACAGAAAGGATTATTATTTTTAATTATTTTTGATAAACCAAAATTAAATATTTCCATCAATTTACCTATCAACACACAAACATCAAAGGCCTAAAATACTGGTGGAAATAAAGTAGTCTCTAATTAAACCATATCTGATACAATACTAAGTTTTTAAACTCAGCATGAGGCAACACAGTCATAATGACCAAATTTAAATATGGATTACTGAAGATTCAAGATTGAGTTAAATATCTATTTGCACAATTCCTTCTAATAACCTTGACAACAGAGCTTATAGATATAAGAAGATGTGGTATGAG
Organism: Mytilus coruscus; assembly: GCA_017311375.1. Taxonomy (NCBI): domain Eukaryota; kingdom Metazoa; phylum Mollusca; class Bivalvia; order Mytilida; family Mytilidae; genus Mytilus; species Mytilus coruscus. Next base: position 27,814,607 of record CM029598.1, on the reverse strand, counting down.
TGCCAATGAGACAACTCTCCATCCAAGTCAAAATTTATAAAAGTAAACCATTATAGGTCAAAGTACGGTCTTCAAAACTATTTTATAAATAAAGGTCATTTGTGAATCATAGTCCCAACTTTTCCTGGTTTAAAAAAATTTACCGTACATCAATCCCACCTTCACAGATGATTAACTAAAGTTTTAATACATAACTTTTAACAAACAATAATTGATCAAATTCCTGGAAACTATGAATAACCTGCATTCTAAATCATGTCTTAGATTTAAAGGACAAATGTACTTGTAAATTATAGATATGTTTACAAAACTGACAGACATTTCACCGTTCAATTTTTAATATTATTTGTATTTCACCAAAACTAAATCCTTTGTCCTCTGGGGACAGGGTCTGATTTTTCTACTCAAATGAGCATAATAAATATATTTCATAACAATGAATGTGTAAAAATTAGCAACATTACTGATAATCACTTTCACAGTTTCTCATTTTTGTGAAATTCTAAACATTTTCATGCTTCTTTTGTAACTTGTTTTAACTGTTAAATTTCTTATCACCAAACTGATAATCTATCCATCTGTCACTTGTTAATTACATAGTCTGTGACCTTGAGGAATAATACTACATGTCTTAGTTAGGTCATATAACTTTGTTAATATACATGTATTGTATTTAAATATTTCAATGCTTGTATGCAAACAAAGAGCTAATCAGAATGTCAGATAATGTGATAAATGCCAATAGACAGGACTGGACAATAGAATGGAACCTAGGGGCCAGATTTTATAGAAATTATGTTTTTTTTTTTAAAACCTTGGATTGAGGTAATAAAACCAGTTTATATACAAAACAATTGCTATAATTTCCTCCACTGAAATGAATATAACACCCTCTTTTTATCAAAACAGATTAAATTTTATTGTTCTTTTATCAGACCATAAGGGTCAGATTAACTATAACTTCAAATTTTTCGATATCTGAGATAAAATACAGCGGAAAATTTTGCTTTGTTTGTTTGTATGTTGCTGTTTAATGCCACGAGACCTTCATTTACTTCAGCAAGAAAAGCGACAATCCTTATCAGTTAGGATGAGTCAAACTTTAACCTCACTGGAGTGGGGTTTCAGACTCATAACGCTGAACCCCGCTCGTCTGGGTGCACTCGACTCAATCTTAATTGACTAGGATTGTCAGTTTTCCTATCAAAGGTCGGTGTTTTCTCCGGGCACTCCGCTTCCTCCACCAATAAAACTGACCGCCACGAAATAGCCCAAAAGCGGTGCTTAAAAGTGGCGTTAAAACAACAAAAACAAATCAAAATCAGACTCATAACCTCAGTGTGGACATGTAAGGCCACCATATAAAAATTCTTTGTTTGGTGTTGCCTACCCATGTCTTGTATGATTAAATAGGTATAGGTTACCGTAGGTAGGGAGTTTTTTTTTTTATTTGGCCAACAGCACAAATTACATGTTATAGACGAGAAAACGATGATGGAGCAGGAAATAATCTTTTAAAAAATTTTGAATCCATTTGTGTTTTAAATTTTTTCGGGTAGGCTGCTTTTTAGGTGGATAGGTTACAGCAACATCAAACAATCTGAATTTTATTTTTGGCCCTAGGGATCACTGTAGATTAACTATTTAACCCATTTTGCAATTGAGGCACCTGGAATTTTTTTTTGTTTCATACTTAGTTTATCATACTTAAAATTAAACATTAAGTAAAACTGTGGGCATAAGATCCAAATATATAAATTTGTGTTTAATCTGTCAATCAAGTATCATAAGATGATTCACTTCGTCATTTTTGGTTTACGATGTAAAAATCATCGAAAACTTATAATGTCTGTATAACATTTACATGTAATTTTGATGACTATTATAGGTAAGATTAATAAATCAAGACAACCTTCATGTATATATAACTATATACTGTATGACCTTTTGGCAGCATACATGTAGCTATACAGGAACATGTATGAATGTTCATAATTCTAAAGAATGTCACAGTTATTCCTCCGAATACAATGTATATTCTAAGTATTCCACGACCTTTTTGTGAGACAATATTAAGCTTAATTAATAAAAAATAAAGTAAAAGTCTATTTACTAAATTAACAGAACATCAAAAGGTGATCAAAGTTGTAAAGACTTTCAACTGTCAATATATATATATATACTAACTTATATAAAAGTAAGAAGATGTGGTATGATTGCCAATGAGACATCTCTCTACCAGAGAGTCCGACCAAATGACATAGTAGTTAGCAACTATAGGTCACGGTATTGACTTCAACAGTGAGCAAAACCCATAAGTTGCATAGCAAGCAATAAATCATATTTTAATCTTTAAAATATTGTAAAAGCTAACTTTTGAAGAACCAAAGCAAATAAGTACTATCTAGACAGGCGCTAGATGTAAAGCAGCAGGATTAACAATACTTGCTCGTGTCAATGATGCTAAGAAAAAATATGAAAACCTGGAATAATCAAATTGCTGCTTTAAACACTTACCTTACAGTCAAGAAGTGCTACAACATTTTCATGGTGTAAGTCTGAAAGTTCCTGTAATAGATGAAAATATAAAGATTAAGTCCAGTTTTACAATTATACACACAAAATAAATGTATTCTTTTGAAAAAAAAAAAAACAAAACAGAATTCAGTACATTTTGATCATGTATGAAATTTACTGAAGATGTAAACAATACTTTTTGAGTCTGACAAGATTAAGGTTTACTACGTGTACATTGTATATGGGAGACCAAGGCTTAATGCTGATAAATGAACCTAGCAGGTCAATGAGAATCAGTATAAACTTAGGTGTCACCTGTGAGACAGACATGTAAATGATTTGAAGAGAAAGGAAACACACCTTGAGTATTTTTATTTCCTTGCTGAGAAGGTTCTGTGATTTAGCCAGATTCTTCTTTGTAATGCTTTTGATGGCAACTGGCATATCAGGCCTCTGAAAAAAAAAACAGTAATTCAGAATTTATTGTGTGTATTTACATGTATTATTGTGAATGTTTGACATGAAATTGAACTCTTCTTCATCAGTATATGTGATGTTGAATATTCCTTGCAAAAATTTAAGTTGAAATTATCCTGGTTCTTTCTAACAAATTTGTTCAGAACACAACTTGACTGTGAGACAATATTTACATCTAGTGCCTGTCTAGATAGTAAAGAAAATATTTTTGGCCATGGTGAGTTAATAGTTATGAAAAATATCAATATATATCAACATTGAACATAATGAAAGTCTTACATTTTCAAGGAAAATACAAGTACAAATGTAGGGACTAAGGTATTAATACATGTAATAAGCCCATTTTTATTATCACATGAATAAAATAGGAAGTGCCTCAGGGGAAAGTCATAAACATGAAATGAAGGTCCCTCCAAAGAATGTATAAAAAGGTCAACTCTATAATCAGTAGCTACTCGACATATGTATACAATGTATTGTGTACATCTTCATAATTTTATCTAATAATTTTAACACATTGTAGAGCATGGCGGCACATATTTATCTCTTTTAAATAAATTACTAAGTATATGTTGTACTCTATGTATTGCATTGACATACAGTGTTAAGTATGTATGAGACTGGTATACGTAATAGTTATACACCGAGGGATAGGTGTGTCTGGATAAGAAACCCCGACGGCCGGAGGCCGCAGGGGTAAATTCTTATCCAGACACGACTTATACTGAGGTGTATAACTAACTTACACCCAATGATAAACCCTATATTTGTTAACATTGATTATTAAATGAAAAAGAACGGATAGTATATTTATTGACAAAATCAAACCATGATTTATAAGAAAAACATTTTTTTTTACATAAAAACCCAGTAGTAACCTTACTTTGGCTATGTTCCTTCAAACTTTGACAAGTGAGTAGATTTTACAAATGTCAAAGTTGCTGTTTTGCATATTCCCGTTAAAATCCTGGTGCTAATATGGATCAGCAGTTAAGGTTGACGGTTTCGTGCATTCTTATTACAAAAAAAATACATCATGCTCCTTGTATGCAGTTGTCAATATGGACGGGTATAAGACGGACAACATTTTGAGTCATACGTTGGATTTGGTAGAAGAGACTAAAGATAAAGGCAATATTATAACCCAAAGTACTAACCTGTATCAGTTTAATGAAGGTAATCATAAATGTATTTTTTATGTTACGGTTTTATAAAAAAAAAGCCCCCCCCCCCCTTCTCAAGAATAAACAAACATTCATATTCAGACATACTGAGGGAAAGTTGTGTCCGGGAGTTAGAATAACTGTTTTTTTAAGAATAATACTTTAGAATAGAAACATATGACTGGGATCAAAAATTTTACCTTCAAGCAGAGAAGTATTTGGGGAGCAACCATTTTAACTTCAAGGGGTTATGGTTTTTTGTTGGAGTCAGAAATTTTTTTCGCAAATCGTGAACAATTTTATTTAGTTTTTCAATGCTATCAATCAAATTATTTTTCCCTTAAAGGATTATTTTTATTCAAAATAGATGCTTAATATTTTTTTCGCTATTGGAATTTCCTAAAATGTGTTTTTTTAATATCTTGAAATAACTTGTAGTGAACACTATTATAATTTCTGATGTTCATGCTATTTAAAATATAATCAATTTCTATTGTAATGAATAACAATGGACTGTGTTTTCGGGATGTAGAAGCAGGGGTTTCCAGAAACCCCGCTCGTCACACCCTGTGGTCAAAATCCACTGTTATTCGTAACAATAGATCTATTCAATTTACACTTGTTTCGGAAATAGAAACTATGAAGTATAACAATAGAACTGGGGTGTAATTTAAATTTAAATCTCAAAGCAATAACAAAATTATGTGTACATGTATTCACTGAGAATCAGATTTTGCCAGAATATTTTCATTCCATAATAACCATTAGCACATACTTACAACTTCTCGTCCAATCAAATTGCTTATATTTGCCTTCTAATTTTCATAGTACATACTTTTTCCATGTACTAAGTAACTACGCATGAATGACCACAAGGGTAAGATTTCATTGTATCGTAATCAAGATATTAAAAAAAAAATTGCTACTGGCTATTTTGAAATAAATGCTGTGTTCCAAATTAAACTAAATAGTTTGTAATTAGTTTTTAAATTGATTTTTTAACATCCTACTATTTAATCTTAGCATCTAAAAATGTTTTTGACGATTAAAAGTTTCTTTCATTTAAATAAAGATTAACAAATATGATTTTTTTATACCTTGATTAGAGTACAACGCCATCTGAAAATTGTAATCATTTATCTTCAATGCAATTACTTTGTACACAAAAAGAGTGAACCATGAAACCTTGTGAAGGAAATTAAAGCAATTTGATCTATTTCGTTATGAACTGATTGATAATTGGTTGCTTAATGTCCAGTGACAAATATTTCATGCATGAAAACTATCCACTAGACTACCTATGGGTACATACCAGGGCAGATCCAGTCATTTTTAAAAGGGGTTCCAACCCGAAATAAAGGGGGGGGGGGGGGTCCAACTGTATGTCCTCATTCAAAAGCATTGATCATCACAAAAAGGGCGTTTTCCATCCCCCTCCTGAACTCCCCTCCCCCTTTTTGGATCCGCCACTGCAAACTATCTATATGGGTAAAATTTATTATAGTTTTAGTTTTTATGTGAAATTGAAAAAAAAAAATTTCAAGAATGTAAAGCTTGCACTGCAATTTAATTATTGCCTGCTTTTAGTCAAGTTATTTTGTCATCTTACCATGTGAAGAAGTACATGTATAAAAAAACACCGCTTTATGTCAATAAACATACTTACACCAGCAGCTACCATCTTTTCATTCTGGATTCAATATTTTACAATGATACTAGTGAGTAGATTTACAAAACTACGTAAATGAGCTACGCTTAGTCAGCCAAAACATATCAAGAGACTAATTACAGGATTACTCAAGTGGTAAATATGTGCTAAATTGGATAGTGTATGGAAAGGTATATGCTATGAAATTAAGAGCTCGGGGCAAGCCCCTCGCTCTAAATTTCATAGTATATACCTTTCCATACACTAACCTAGACAAATAACTTCTAGTATGACAAAAAAAAAGGTGACATTCAATTTCATAATGGGTGTAGCAGGCTGTGAACCAACTTTCGGACAAAAAGGTTGATGTTTATTAGTAATTCCATGGAGGTGGGGTACAGACTTTTATTTTGTATATATGTGTTACTGGTTCAATGATCTGTCAGTGAACACCAGCTGATTGTTCTAATTTTAGAAATTATAACATGATTTACCTATAACATGTAAACAGGTAGGAAATGTTATTTAATAACCAACCTAAAACTGTGTCAGGTCAAGTTACTGTTGTCATGCGGTGCATTATTTTAAATGTTTACAAACATTTGAAATCGACGATCCTTATTTCAATGTTGGTAAACATAACTCATGACGTTGTTCAGTATCCTTATTGATTGTCAAAATATGTCAAATTATTGAAACAATAACAGAAATGATTTGTCAAATATAAAAAATACTTTTATACATGTTATATGTCCATTTAATTATGATAAATATCAAAATGTCAATAAATCTAATTTCAAAATATTTAAGACAACATCAGAATATACTAGTTCATTTCTTTTCTCATACATTGCATATATATGTCAAAGAGAGCTAGGCAACAGTATACCAATGTTCCAAATATTATCTAAATATTACTCAACATGCATTCATAATAATGAAATGGTTCATTTCCCTATGTTTTATACAGTTATTTTGGGTATTGAAAACTGATACTGGGAAAAAATAATCCATAGATTATGTAGAAAGTACATGTATGTGCAAATATCAAGCATTTATGTTTAGAGATGAGATTTCAGGAGGTATCCTTTGATGACAATGATACACCTGGTCTGTCTGATGCATAATGTAACCTAAGACCGTTAGTTTTGAATTGTTTCATATTTTCTTGTCTGGGCTTTTTATAGCTGACTATCATGACTATATGGTATGGGTTTTTCTCATTGTTAAAGACCATTCTGTTGCCTACATTATTGCTTACATGATGGTCATCCACTTCATTTCAACATTGGTGGATATAGTTGTTTCATCGGCAATCATACTACGTCCTTATTTTTATAAGTATCCATATGCATTTTGAATTCAGTGGTAACAGGGAGGGATTACACGGATGGATTAGTCTGTTCAATTGTCCAATGTTTTTGGTAATTCTGTAATCATCTTTATGAAGTATGCATGTAATATGCACACAACTAATTGTAAGTATTTAACACATGCATGCTAATGAAAATACAATGTATGTTACATGTAGAAAATTAAGAATCAAAACATAAACTTCAAGTACACGGTAATCACATTCATAAATATTGAAATGAAAATGGTTTGACCTCTCACCAACATGTTTAACCCAGCCACAGTGACATTCTACATGTATATACATGTACATGTACCTGTCCCAAGTCAGGAGCCTTTTTAGTTTGTTCTTTCATAAATCAGGAGGTTTTTTGTTTTTCTTCACTTGTTTTAATTTACATTTTGTACATTTGTCATGTCTTTTATACTTTATAGCTGACTATATGGTATGTATGGTATGGGTTTTACTCATTGTTGAAGGCCGTCAGGTGACCTCTAGTTTCTAAAATCTGCTTCACATAAACTTTTTAATTTTGAACAATTGTCTCACAGGCAAGCATACCAAATCTCCATTTTATTATATGGACAACTCCAATGTCATAATTAACAATGTACATGTATGCCAAAGCAGTTAAGCATTTTGGGGCAGTGTGCAGAACGCTGTATAAAATATATCGTACACGTATGATTGCCTAGTTAACAACTTTCCACCAGAGTACAAATGACATGGATTTTAAGCAGCTTCATAAACATGTATTCATGTACAAAAAAAATGTATACATGTATATGTATGGATATTAACGTTTGAAATAAATATCTATAACTAAATCAGTCTCTTCAATCTTCATATATATAAAAAGAAGATGCGGTATGATTGCCAATGAGACAACTCTGCACAATAGACCAAATGACACAGAAATTAACAACTATAGGTCACTGTACGGCCTTCAACAATGAGCAAAGCCCATACCGCATAGTCTGCTATAAAAGGCCCCGAAATGACAAAGGTAAAACAATTCAATGAGAAAACTAATGGCCTAATTTATGTACAAAATAATGAACGAAAAAAACAAATATGAAACACAGCAACAAACAACAACCACTGAATAACAGGTTCCTGACTCGGGACAGGCACATACAGAATGGGGCGGGGTTAAACTAGTTTGAAGGCGCCAACCCTCCCCCTAACCTGGGACAGTGGTGTAACAGTACAATATATGAACAAACTATAAAAATCAGTTGAAAAAGGCTTATCTCATCAGATGGATACATTAATAGAAATACATCCAACAAAAACACAAAGTGGACATGGACTGGTACTTGTACATCCCAACAACAAAAAGACACTTAGCACAGATCTGAGAGTACTCGCAGTTACTGACAGCTAGTTCAAAGCCAATAACAACTAATAAAAAAAAAATCATGCATCGAAGACTAAATGCCCAGACTTCTCCTTTTTGAAAACCAACTCCAAGATATATATTTGCATGTACCAATGACTACACATGTATTAATCACTAATGTTTTTTTTAAATTGTTACACCTTTTGTTAAAAAAGGGTGAGGACTTCAATGTATTTTTAAACATGATACCAGGTGATGCAATCTTTATTTAAAAAAAAAAAACATTTCTTTTGTTATTAAATAAAAAGTTACCATAAGCTTTTGAACTTTTGATGGAGATTCGTAAATAATAACTTACATATCAAAAGACTGGGTGATAGCACATACACATAAACTGACTACGTACAAGATCAATACAGTAAATATAATTTGCCTCTTGCTTTGTCTTGATAAATTTTCATAAAACAAAATGTTACCTTTCTGTTTCTCCCTTTGAAGACAACAGCAAAAGCGCCATGCCCAATGAGATCTTTCCTGTTGTATTCGTAATCACCAACTATCTCCATATTTCAGTAGGGTTTCAATTACAATGAATGAAGTTTTTATCAGCATCATTCATTTTGAAGCTGGATGCAGATGCCATTATGATGGCGCATCAATTTTCCATCTTTACCAGAGATTTCGATATAATGTCATATTAAAACAATTGTTTGAAGAATCATTTCGTTTCTAAGTAGTATGATTACTGCTTTTGTTCCAAATATGCCTCGTTTCTTCTTTATCAATTATTTCATTCGTTTGACAGGTCACTCAAAGAACACCTGATTATGTTTTGTTTTGACCAATGAACATCCATATCCCTTTGCGCGATCATAAATTAACATAAATAATCCAGCATATATTTTGAAATGTTAATGTATGTGATTATCAAAGCTGCGAGTTCATTTTTCCAGAAATATACAGAAATTCAAAAGAATTATATTCCATGCATAAAGATTGTTGATACATGTTAAAGTAGAAAACATCACGTAAAAAGACAAACATAAACAAGCGCAAGAATATACCATAGTGCTCGAATATAGTTCTCCAAACCTTACGACGAGAGTTTGACGAGAACTTATAATGATGGAGGAAACACGTGTGGTTAATTTGCTTGCTAAAAAACTTCATGTATACGAACTACTAACATGTGTTCGCTATTGACAGTCATTTATTTTATCTAGAACAATACCATTATCGTTGAATAAGGTTAATATCATTGTGAGTTTTGCATAAAACAAAGCAAAATATGGGTTGTCAACAAACCTTGGATTGACCTATGAAAACAGTCTTCAGAAACAAATGGCGCAATACACAATTTTTACATTCAAGAATTTGACATTTAAAACTGCACTCATAGATGTAAACATACTCTCTAAGAGATGAAAATAAACACACAATTTTCCATGTAAAAAAGAAGTTCAAAAGTTGCAGTTTGTGTTGATAACCTGCTGAAAGAGGAGTTGTCTCCACCTGAAATACAAATAGAAAGACCTTCAAGTCACCACTGTCTTCAACACAATATGATGCTTGCCTGTAATTTATCTGATATACAAACGTTCATGACATATATACACAAAGGGACTTGGTGGCTAGTTCATCTACTGTATCACTAGCCTGTTAACACTGACAGTCACTGAGGTGAGCTCCAACCTAGTCCAAATAATTATGATGTCTTGAAAAGCTATTATTTTTTTTCTGTGGCACCTTCCTACAACGTCATAACACTGAACTTTGAGAGAGAACATTCAGTGGATCTTTGAGACCCAATTTTGCGATGGAATCTTCATTGATGGCTAGAAATTTTGCATAGATTCAAAGTCTTACCTTTTTGTGTGCTTGTTGGTGCAGAATATTTCCAGAAATATCCAAAAGTAATGACAAAAAAAGTTACAATTTTACTTGAGGTGTGCTACTTCGATTTCAAAATGGTTTCCTGATTTTTTAAGATCCCTAACTTCTGGAGAGTATGAAATATCAAACTCCGTAAAATTTGACAGACCCAAATTTCCAGATTATATAAATCAAACATTCCAAAATTCAGGTCCATCAAATTTTATGGAGTTTGGTATTTTATACTCTCTGGGGAAGTGAAAGATCTTGGGAAATCAGGGAAACCATTTAGAAATCGAAGTAGATCATTGCAGATTTGTAGTTTATTTTATCAATACTGTTGGATATATATATCTGGAAATAATGATATATGTCCAGGGTTTGAAATTAGCAGTCGCCCACCCAATGATTTGGCGAGTGATTACAGTGTGGGCCCATAAAAATTCAATCTCTGTCGCCATCTTGGTGAGTGAATAATAAATTCTAGTGTGGGCGAATAAAAATCCAATCTCTGTTGCCCACTTTTTCAGTGTAAATGAAAATTTAAAAAGCAGAAATTTTAACAATATATTTCTAATATTAATTAAAGTCTTCCGACTTTGTTTACTAAGTTTGTGAGCATGCTTCTGCTTCTTGTTATGGAAATAGTACTGTATCCAGAGCACTTTGGTTTTGATCAATTTTGATACTGCACCTTGCGTAATTAAACTTTTGTGATTATTCTATTTTTAAAAGATGATGAATAAGGTTAAGCAGTGATCGATCTGAAGATGAAAATTTCTCTTTCGTTTTTCTCGTACAGAAATTTATACCCCTTCTCCCTACTTTGCAATTATTATACTTCAGTCATAATATCTTGTCGGCGAGAATGTCTCGCCAGACCAATTTGAACACTTTCTTTACCAACCCCGCACAGCTTAAAAGGAAAGACTAACAAGACAGAACAAAATATTACCAAATTTACGATCTATTTGAAAGGTCTAGACAATTTGAATGTTTTTCTTTTTAATAAATTAAATATTAATTAAAATTACAAGTCTGCAAAACTGGTTTGGTACAATTTGAATATGACAGGGAACCAAGGAACCCAATGATTAAATGCCATTATGGTAAACAAACAATTTACAGTGGAGGATTAAGGACCAGGCCCAAAAAAAAAATTAAATGGGTAAATTTCAAAACTTTTCTATTTAAAATAATGATTTCCAAATAAACAATTTTGCTGCCAGGAGAGTGCTAGAATGCAGGATTTTGCCCAATTTACCACCAGAGCTTCAGGGGGCCTTTAGCAGTCCCCAGACCCCTCCTCTGTCAGTGCTTTCAAAAGTAGCCGGTAGGCGGCGGAATTCTGCCGTCTATGTAATGTAGAGGTGCCGCCTACTTTCACTTAATCACAAAAATATTTCTGTACATTTTTTTATGTGAGGAAATGTCTAAAAATATCTTATTTACGCTAAATATAAAACGAGTCAGAACTAGGAAGTAAATCACTTGTGTTTACCTGTATAACAAACATTAGATGTGTCAGTCATTCTGATTAGTCGATATAAATATTTTATCCAATCAGGTAACGCATAACACGTGTGTTTTCCAAACGGAACTACTCGGGCTTTTCACTAAAGAATATGGTCGAGTTACCATAGGCCCAGGGAAAAATGAAACGTACAAGTTTGCTTGAACATGGATTTACAAAACGACGAAAATAAAAGTATGACATCGAGTAAAGTACAACAAATTCGTTAAACTGTCATTGTCAATAAATGAAGTCATATACGAAAAAGTGGTTTTTAGTGCAACTTCAAGCATTATTTGTTGCCTAGCATTTTACAACGTAAATTCTTATTCTTTGTTTTGTCATTTTGAATATGAATAAATAAATTATAAACGAAAGATTATACAATTATCATCAACTTATGAAACAGGCAGCAAAAATTCTTGGATTAGATTTGTGTGACAATGGTGATGATGATAGTGATGGTGACAGTTCTGATGTGTTGGATGATGAATTTAAATTTGAATAAAAGTCTTAACTTTTTTATATGTTGGTTTGAAGATGAACGTAAGCAAGTCCAAGTCACAATTTTATTCAGATTACCCTACTTGCATGAAACAAGGGATGCTTCCTATTTTCATAGTTGCTTTCATATTCATTGAGCAATTATTGAAAGTGTAAAGTATTATTTTGTTTATTCCTGCTCATTGTAATTTTATTGCAAAAATAAGAACCAAAATCTAACAAAATTTCTTGGAAATGATTTTGGAGTTTAAAATTATTAATTATTTTTTTTATTTTTCTAAACATAAGCTATCAAAAAACCATAGTTTAATGACAGCTCTGTAAAGTGGAGATACCTGTTGTTTCATCCAAGTAAGGAATTACTACTAAAGTAAACAATGCCTAACAAATATGGTTTCATTCACTTTTATGAAAACTATAATTTTATGTTATTGAAAAAATGTCTGGCTGTGGTCTTTGAGAGTAATCATGAATATTTAAGTCTAATGTACCTATATGGTAATCTCATGCCAGACTGAAAGCTGAGAAAAATCAAAAATTTCACATTAAAAATGATCACTTTTCACAGCTTCAAAACAATGTCACAATAAAAAATTATCACTTTTCACAGCAAAAATAAAATCTCATTATGCTCATGCCAGGCTGAATGCTGAAAAAAAAATTAAAATGTCACATTAAAAATGATCACTTTTCACAGCTTCAAAACATGCCAGGAAATGCTCAGATTGCAGGATTTTGCACGATTTTTCGCCAGGTTCTGGGGGTCTAGGCGGCCCCCAGACCCCCGGCCTCCTACTTTTAATGAAAGTGCCCCCTACTTGAAAAACCTTTGAAAGCACTGCTCTGTGGGCTCCTTACTTCTTTAGTGGACTACCACAATTTTGTTTGTTTGCCCACTTGGCTACTGCTATATTTTCTCAGGTTCAAACCCTGTATGTTAAGCAATTCAAGTTGCCTGTTCATTTTGTTGAGCCTGCGACTTTTGTCGCAAAAGCGAGACATAGCGATCCTACATTCCGTCGGTGGCGGCGTCCACCACAAATATTCACTCTGGTTGAAGTTTTTGAAATTTTAATAACTTTCTTAAACTATCCTGGATTTCTACTAAACTTGGACAGAAGCTTGTTTATGATCATAAGATAGTATCCAGAAGTAAATTTTGTAAAACAAAAATCCTGTTTATCTGTATTTTACTTATAAATGGACTTAGTTTTTCTGCCAGTTAACATTACATTCACTCTGTGGTTAAAGTTTTTAAAATTTTAATAACTTTCTTAAAATATCCTGGATTTGTACCAAACTTGTTCAGAATATTGTTTATGATCAAAAGATAGTATCTAGAAGGAAATTTTGTAAAAATTTATTTCCTATTTTTCCGTATATTACTTATAAATGGACTAAGTTTTTCTTCCAGTTAACATTACATACAGTCTGCAGTTAAAGATTTTAAAACATTAGTTAGATTCATAAACCATCCTTGATTTTTACTAAACTTGGACAGAAGCTTCTTACAATCAAAAGATAGTATTTAGAGGAAAATTATTCGCCCATTTCTGTTGAGCCTGCGACTTGTCGCAAAAGCGAGACATAGCAATCCTACATTCTGTCGTCTCCTGAATTAAGGGATAAATCATCAAGCAATGTAAAAACCATCTTCTTTATCATTTGTTCATTCAATAAATTTATGTTTCAACTCTTTTATAAATCTATAGATTTGATTGCATACTGTATTCATTTTTTACAAGCATAACTTTTTTCATACATTTCAAACATTTTATTTCATTAACTGTAAATCTATTATGTACATTCCCCTATCACACTGAAAACATAGACAACAGCAAAAGTAGGCGAGACACTGGGTTCAGTGGAACCCTTACAAATTTTTATAGACTAGTGTTAGTATCAAAACCATGAAAACCTTAAAAATTCTGCTGTTTTTTTTTTTTTTTTGTTTTTTTTTCTCTCTTGCTTCATTGTATAAAAATTTGATAAAGCAATGGAACTAACATCAAGAACGTGTGGAAAGAGGATTGTCAAAATACTTCTTTCTTCTTTCAGGGAAAGTTTTAAAATGACTGGTGTACGACTGGTCGGAGCGGTGGCTGTTTCAACCATATCTTTGTTGGCTTTGATGTGGTATGTCAGACGCAAGAAACCTCAAAAGTCACCTTCAAAAAAGAGAAATAAATCTGAAAATGCAGTCACCAAAGATAAAGAAGGAAATAACAGTCTGAGGCATATCTCATCTCAACCATTGATAGCTGAATCAAGTAATGAACCTGTGTCAAATCAAGTCAATAATATTATAGATGATAAATTAGTTAAAGAAATTGAAAGAGAAATTGAAAGACAGGAAGAAATGATCCTTAAAAAAGAAACACAATTGACAACTACGAAAAATGATATAATTTTACTGGAAAGTAGTGGTAACTTAAATGAAAACTTAAATGAAAAAAACCACCAGAATAAAAAAATTGAACATGTTCACACAACAACAAAATCAGGGAATGCTACACTACAACAAGATGACCTCATTTTGGCAGAGGCAGCCAACAACCTTAATAAATCCCCAACAAGTACTGGCAGTAATGATGTTAGTGAAAGGAATGGTGCATATCAAAATTTTAACTTGACATCTGGTGAAAATGAGACAATCATCTCGGAGAATGTCTCTGTTCTAAATGAGGCAATGACCACCTCAAGGATGAATGAAATGAGTTTTGTCAACAAAACTGAAAGTGAAAGTAGGGAAGACAGGGTAGAACAAGAAATAATGATTGAACAGGATGTTCTCTCTGTGTCAACCATGGTGCCATTATTAGAGTCGACAAACCTTGATATCACTTGTTCTCAAGGAAGAGATAATGACTCAAACACTGATAATGTTATCAAACCAGAAACTTCAATCAAATTGGAGTCTTCTCTCTGTGAACATTCTCAAAACCTTCCGTCTTCAAATGGTAATGATCTGTCTCATTCAGAAGGAAAGAGTTCAGTGTTTGACAATAAATCTTCCCGAGGAAACAGAAATGATTCAAACTGTTCAAGTCAAAGTGCCAGTCATGTGGAAGATCGGATTTCAGAAACAAGTAGTGAGCGAACAAGTTCGCCGCCTAAAGATAGAAACTCAGTGTCTCCATCTAAAGAATCACAACATGGCATTATTGAGAATGGTGTCCAGAGTTCAGATACATCCAACTGTGATAGTGTTAGTATAAAAATGATTTCACTAACAACCACAAATATACAATACTTGATAAACTTTGTTTTTTTTAGGATACAAGGTTGCCTTTCTTTGAAGTCTGGAAATTTTTGCAAGGGGTTTATTTTGTGAATATCCCCTCACATTTTATAACTTTGGTCTCAAAGGAATCCAGAATCAAGAGCAAGAAAAGTGTGAAAAAATAAAACCTAGCAATCTGGGTTGATCTTAGAAATATATAGTTAACTTTAAACTAACATGACTAAGCTCCACGAAAATAGAGCAAATTGAAGGAACTTTTTAATATTTTCATTATCATCTCTCACCTCCATGACCTCTCAGGACACTTTTGTAATTGTAACAGTGTGGGTTATAATTGTATGAGAAGTCCAAATTTACACTTACTTACAGTTTGGAAAAGAAAAACATACAAAAAAAGACATCATCAGACATCTTATTGTACAATAAACAAATTTGGAAAGTATTTGCATGGAAGTCGGAATGCATAGTCAAAAATGCTCCATTTTCTGGAAAAGATAATTTTCCAATTTTTAAAAAGGTTAAAGTATTGGCTATTCTAACTAAGGATATGCACATTAGTACAAATTTTTGTATGCCATGTTTTTGCCATGTCATTTTTCAGGCCTCCATTGACAGTGACCGAGGCAGTAACGGATATCCAACACCTAAAGTTAAGGATGACAAGACAAAGATTTCATACAAGTGTAACTTTCCAACAGAGCTCTGTGGAAGATTGATTGGAAAGTTTGGAAAAAATATCAATTTTATTAAAGAGAAAACTTTGGCTAATGTAGCTTTGAGTACAAATCCTTTCACACCAGCCTTTCAGCTCTGCTCTATAGAAGGTAAATTCTCTGATTGTATTGAATATGTGCACATTATGTAATTCTTCTTTCACTTGAATAATGATTTAGGGCTTTTCCAGTTCTGAGTCAGAATAATATGTCAGGGTAGGGTGACATGTCTTTCTGTGGACTTATGAACTAGCTCTTTAAAAATCCTTCTCAGTGTACAGTCTAGTGCAAAGCAGGGTTTAAAGTCATATCACAATATTGTGTTCTTGTTCTGAATAAGCATTTAATTTGCCACTGGATGTTAAACATTTATTCAGTGGATAAGACGGGAGAAACTTGGGGTTAATATATATTGATATATATTCTGGTTTTATGTTTGGGTGCACTCAAGTTAATTCTTTAAAAAATGATTCTTGCTGATATTAAATATTAAAACAAGAATACTGCTTGCATTTTATTTTTACAAATGATCACCCTTTAAAATTTCCCCTCATGTCCTTTATTAGCATGTTTAAAATTTAAAAGTTTAGTCAGTATTAGCAAATGCTTTGTAGAATGATTTGTTACTGTACAAAATGTACAGTGAGATTGTCTAATTGATTAATCCTTTAAAATTCAATTCTGTCCAGTAATTTGTGAAATTAATGCGCAGCCTCAGTTAAAGTAACTTGCATATGTTGAAGAGTTATCATATTTATTGTGTAATAAACCTTGAAAGCAGTTAATTTTCTATATATATGAAATAGGGAAAATTAAAGTTTTATTACAAAAGCCTGCTTTAGAAATAGTGGCTAGTTTTAGCCGTACTTTAGAAATAGTGGCTAGTTTTAGCAATTCTTGAAAAGTAAAGCAACAACCTGCATGAAATTTTTTTGAATATAACCCATTGTATTTCACCAGGAAGCTAAGAGGACATGTAAGAAAATGTAATGAAAATTGTCTGAAAACCGATATAAAAACATCAGTGGACTTTTGAAACTTTTTTGCAGTTTGCCTTTTTTTCACATGGAATTGTTTAGTCTGTTTCTTGAGAGGGAAAGCCATGTCAGGATAAGAACAGTAAAATATGTGCAATATTGTTTTTAGGTACACAGACACAGATAGACGATGCCTTGTCCATGATAAGCAAGCGGTTCCCAGAGGTTGACCTGAGACCAGTAGATGTCCCATCATTGAATGAACCCCAGCCTGTGGTATCTAATCCTCTCCTCATGCCAGAGTTAATGCAGGTAATACCAGGAATTACACAGGTAAATTCTTTTCATAATTTTACTGTGGTCAGCAAGATTACCTGTTTCAATGCAGAATTTCATACAGTGGTTTATATTGATGGTAACTTCAGAAGTTTAAAAAAAAAATTTGTGTTTAAATGTACAAAAACAGTAAAAAAAAACTTTCTTCAGTTGGTGAAAATTCTGCATTGAATACTTGCCTATATTTGTGTTTGAGGTGGAGGTGAGTTCATTGACCATAAGATTGTACTTTTCCCATTGGTTTGCATGAAGCTTTTGAAGGTCATAGACCCCAAAATTCAGTCCTGTATTAATTTTTTTTTTTAAAATTTGCGGTCGTATATTGGTATGTCGTCGTCGTCGTCCGAAGACACATTGGTTTTCGCACTCTAACTTTAGTTTAAGTGAATGGATCTCTATGAAATTTTACGATAAGGTTCAATACCACATAAGGAAGGTTGGGATTGAATTTGGGGGTTATGGTACCAACAGTTAAGGAATTAGGGGCCAAAAGTAAGCATTTTGGTAACTTCCAGACATAACTTGTGTGTTAGTGTATGGATCTCTCTGACTTTGTACCACAAGGTTCCATATCACAAAGGAATACTGGGATTGATTTTGGGGTAATTGCCTCAAAATTTTAGGAATTAGGGGCCAAAAGGGCAAAAACAAGCATTTTCTAGTTTCATGACAATAACTTGTGTGTAAGTGTATGGATCTTTCTGAAATTGTACTACAAGGTTCCATATCACAAAGGAAAAGCTGGAATTGAGTTTGGGGTAATTGCCCAAAGCGTTTAGGAATAAGGGCCAAATATAAGTATTTTTCTAGTTTCCAGACAATTACTTGTGTTCAAGTGTATGGATCTCTCTGAAATTGTACTGCAAGGTACCATACCACAAAGGGAAGGCTGGGATTGATTTTGGGGGTAATTGCCTCAACGTTTTAGGAATTAGGGGCCAAATAGGGGCAAAAAACAAGCATTTTTCTAGTTTCAGGACAATAACTTGTGTGTAAGTGTATGGATCTTTATGAAATTGTACTACAAGGTTCCATGTCACAAAGGCAAATCTGGGTTTGAGTTTGGGGGTAATTGCCCTAAATGTTTAGGAATTTGGGGCCAAAAGGAGTTTTGGTCCCAACAGTTTAGGAATTTGGGGCCAAAAGGGTCCAAAATTAAACTTTGTTTGATTTCATCGAAAATTGAACTAGAGGGGTTCTTTGATATGCGAATCTAACTGTGTATTTAGATTCTTAATTTTGGTCCGTTTTCAAATTGGTCTACATTA
The DNA here is from genome assembly GCA_017311375.1 of Mytilus coruscus. NCBI lineage: Eukaryota > Metazoa > Mollusca > Bivalvia > Mytilida > Mytilidae > Mytilus > Mytilus coruscus. The sequence goes on along the minus strand of CM029598.1, from coordinate 27,795,679 downwards.
AGGTCCAAAGGGTCCAAAATTAAACTTAGTTTGATTTTAACAAAAATTGAATTCTTGGGGTTCTTTGATATGCTGAATCTAAACATGTACTTAGTTTTTTTATTATAGGCCCAGTTTTCAAGTTGGTCCAAATCAGGGTCCAAAATTAAACTTTGTTTGATTTTAACAAAAATTGAATAAATGGGGTTCTTCGATATGCTGAATCTAACCATGTATTTAGATTTTTGAAATTCGGACCCGGTTATCAAATTGGTCCACATTGAGGTTTAGAGGGTCCAAAATTGAACTTTATTTGATTTCATCAAAAATTGATTTCTTGAGGTTCTTTGATACGCTGAATCTAACCATGTATTTAGATTTTGGATATTGAAATACCACAAAGGGATGGTAAGAATTGTCTTTGGTAGTTATGGCTCAAAGTGTTAAGGAATAAGGTGCAAAACAGGGGGGGAAAGGGTTTGCCGGTTAATGGACAATTACTTAAGTACAAATCATAATTTAAAAGGCAGTGTAAGGTTGGTAATTGAAACTCATTTGAATATCTCACCTAAACTGCTTTTAAATTATTTATATTAAATTGCCAAAACTTTATTATAAATAAATTCCATTGAAATTTGCCAATAACTTTAGTTTAATGAACTTCATTGGAAATTTCTCAATATAAAATATTGCTGATAAAGCTTTTTTGTTTATCTCACCTAAATTGCTTTTAAATTATGTATATTGAAATTTGTCAAAAACTTTTTATTAAATTTCTGATTTATATATAAAAGCAAATAATAATGATAAGGCAAGAGATACACACCAAACAGGATGTGTAAATTAATATATTAAGTATTGTGCAATAGCAAGAAATTTTCAGTTGCACAGTATTGCGCAATAGCAAGAAATCTTCAATTGCACAGTATTGCGCAGTAGCAAGAAATATCCAATAGCACAATATTGCGCAATAGCAAGAAATTGTCAATTGTACAGTATTGCGCAATAGCAAGAAATATTCAATTGCACAGTATTGCGCAATTGCAAGAAATATTCAATTGCACAGTATTGTGCAAAAGAAGATACTTTGTATAAATTGCTTATTTCTTGACCAATTTCAATGGGGTTTTATTCTTGAATTCTTGGGGTTCTTTAATATGCTGAATCTAACTGTGTATTAAGTTTTTGGATTTTGGTCCCCGTTTTTAAATTGGTCCACATTGAGGTCCAAAGGGTCCAAAATTAAACTTTGTTTGGTTTCATCAAAAATTGAATTAATGGGGTTCTTTGACATGCCGAATCTAACCGTGTATTTAGATTCTTAATTTTTGGTCCTGTTTTCAAATTGGTCTACATTAAGGTCCAAAGGGTCCAAAATTAAAACTTAGTTTGATTTTTACAAAAATTGAATTCTTAGGGTTCTTTGATATGCTGAATCTAAACATGTATTTAGATTTTTGATTATGGGCCCAGTTTTCAAGTTGGTCCAAATCGGGGTCCAAAATTAAACTTTGTTTGATTTCAACAAAAATTGAATATATGGGGTTCTTTGATATGCTGAATCCAACCATGTATTTAGATTTTTGATTTTGGGCCCCATTATCAACTTTGTCAACATTGAGGTCAAAAGGGTCCAAAATTAAACTTTGTTTGATTTCATCAAAAATTGAATTATTGGGGTTCTTTGATATGCCGAATCTAACCTTGTATTTAGATTCTTAATTTTTGGTCCCGTTTTCAAATTGGTCTACATTATGGTCCAAAGGGTCCAAAATTAAACTTAATTTGATTTTAACAAAAATTAAATTCTTAGGGTTCTTTGATATGCTGAATCTAAACATGTTTTTAGATTTTTGATTATGGGCCCAGTTTTCAAGTTGGTCCAAATCGGGTCCAAAATTAAACTTTGTTTGATTTCAACAAAATTGAATATATGGGGTTCTTTGATATGCTGAATCTAACCATGTATTTAGATTTTGATTTTTGGGCCCGTTATCAACTTTGTCCACATTGAGGTCAAAAGGGTCCAAAATTAAACTTTGTTTGATTTCATCAAAAATTGAACTCTTGGGGTTCTTTGATATGCTGAATCTAACCATGTATTTAGATTTTGGATATTGGACCATTATAGGTGAATGTCCAATTTAATAAAATTTTGAAGTTCTTAGACCACATTCATTCTGTGTCAGAAACCTATGCTGTGTCAAATATTTAATCACAATCCAAATTCAGAGCTGTATCAAGCTTGAATGTTGTGTCCATACTTGCCCCAACTGTTCAGGGTTCGACCTCTGCGGTCGTATCAAGCTGCGCCCTGCAGAGCATTTTATTTGTTATATTTTGTTGTTTCTATCTGCAGTTTGAACCTCATTGCATTCACTAAATGCAACAAGTTTTAAAAAAAATCTAGGTAAAAAATGATTTGCAAAGTCTTAAATTAAGTCTTTAATTGGACTAATACAAAATTATTTATGGAACAAAGTGTGGTAATATGGTTAGTCCTGGACTTGGCAAGTCTGGAATGAAAAAAATCTTTTCCAAACTGGGATGTCCGTCTGTGTTTGATGTTTAAATATGCAGCCACTTCCAATAAAAATGGGGACATGTATTCTGATGCCTCTTTTAGAGAGAGTGCCATACTCTAAGCATGAAAAACCCATGTAAGAACTCTAGGGAGTCAGTAGGTGGCCTATCCAACCCACCCATTTTCTACTGGCAATCCAAATTGCTCTCCCTTTGTTCAGATAGAACCACCTATTACATCAATTGTTAATTTGTTCTCTTCCTCAATATGCATGAAATAATTGCCACTGGACATTAAGCAAGCCACAACCAATCAACATTAATTTAAAGTTCAGTGATTTTTATTAGTATTTTGTGCAGTACTGGTACCAATACAAGATTCTTGTCATTAGGACCTAAGAATTAATAAGGTAAAAGTTTAATTCTGGAACTATCAATTATTTTATATATATGATTTCATTGGAATGAGTCCTTAATCTGACCTTGTAGAAAGCTGAAAAAGTTTGAAAAAATATTTAAAATAAGTATTGAAACATCATAAGTGACTTGTTTGTTACAAGCAGCCTTTGTTTATTCTTTGGAATAATAAAAAAAGTTAAATATATGCATTGAAATCTTAATTTAATAGACATGATACAGGGGATGGTCAATTAACACATCAATATTTAATCAGATATCTTGTAATAGTCTTGAAGTCTAATGTCTTAATATTTCTTTGGTTACATTCATGACTTAAATATGCTAGTTAATATGTAATTTAAACACTTGTTTTATTTTTTAACAGAATATTTGTAATAATTTTGAAGTCTTATGTCTTTATAATGCTTTGGCTTCATTCATGACTTAAATACACTAGCTAGATAATGTTTGATTGAATCACTGTTTTTTTAATTAACCAGTGTATGTAGATTTATTTTATGATTTATGTATAAGATTGCAATGTTAAAAGAATATCTCTTTCTAAATTTAAAAAAAATTGATGTAGGTTCTTAACAGTTAACTTATTATTGTAAGTCTTGAATCATATATACTTTTAACCAGAACATTATTAGGTTAATAGATTATTTTGGACATTCTCAATATTTCAAATGATTATTGCTAGCAGTATTGACATACTATTGATTTATATTATGTAGTAGATGTATACATTTATCAGACTCATTAAAGATGTTAGAAAGAGAACCAGTCTGATGGTCATAACAAGAAAAATCTTTTTCTGAACAATAAAATGACATTTTTAGCTCACCTGGCCCAAAGGGCCAAGTGAGCTTTTCTCATCACTTGGCGTCCGTCGTGCATCGTCCGTTAACTTTTACAAAAATCTTCTCCTCTGAAACTACTTGGCCACAATCATCATTGGGGTATCTAGTTTAAAAAATGTGTCCGTTGACCCGGCCAACCAACCAAGATGGCCGCCATGGCTAAAAATAGAACATAGGGGTAAAATGTAGATTTTGGCTTATATCTCTGAAACCAAAGCATTTAGAGCAAATCTGACGGGTAAAATTGTTTATCAGGTCAAGATCTGTCTGCCCTGAAATTTTCAGATGAATCGGACAACCCGTTGTTGGGTTGCTGCCCCTGAATTGGTAATTTTAAGGAAATTTTGCCGTTTTTATGCCCCACCTACGAAAGTAGAGGGGCATTATGTTTTCTGGTCTGTCCATTTGTTCGTTTGTCTGTTCGTTCGTCTGTCCGTCCGTCCGTCCTTTCGTCCAGCTTCAGGTTAAAGTTTTTGGTCGAGGTAGTTTTTGATGAAGTTGAAGGCCAATCAACTTGAAACTTAGAATACATGTTCCCTATGATATTATCTTTCTAATTTTAATGCCAAATTAGAGATTTTCCCCCATTTTCACGGTCCACTGAACATAGAAAATGATAGTGCGAGTGGGGCATCCGTGTACTATGGACACATTCTTGTTGGTTATTATCTTGGAATATTATTATAAATAGAGATAAACTGTAAACAGCAATAATGTTCAGCAAAGTAAGATCTACAAATAAGTCAACTTGACCAAAATGGTCAATTGACCCCTTAAGGAGTTATTGCCCTTTATAGTCAATTTTTAACCATTTTTCAGTAAATTTTGTAATCTTTTACAAAAATCTTCTCCTCTGAAACTACTTGGCCAAATTTAACCAAACTTGGCCACAATCATCATTGGGGTATCTAGTTTAAAAAATGTGTCCTGTGACCCGGCCAACCAACCAAGATGGCTGACATGGCTAAAAAATAGTACATAGGGTAAAATGCAGTTTTTGGCTCATATCTCTGAAACCAAAGCATTTAGAGCAAATGTGACGGGATAAAATTGTTCATTAGGTCAAGATCTATCTGCCCTGAAATTTTCAGACCAATCAGGCAACACGTTGTTGGGTTGCTGCCCCTGAATTGGTAATTTTAAGAAAATTTTGCAGCTTTTGGTTATTATCTTGAATATTATTATAGATAGAGATAAACTGTAAACAGCTAAATGTACAGCAAAGTAAGATCTACAAATAAGTCAACATGACCAAAATTATCAATTGACCCCTTAAGGAGTTATTGCCCTTTATAGTCAATTTTTTACAAAATATTTTCCACTGTAACTACTGGGCCAAGTTCATTATAGATAGAGATAATTGTAAGCAGCAAGAATGTTCAGTAAAGTAAGTTCTACAAACACATCATCACCAAAACACAATTTTGTCATGAATCCATCTGTGTCCTTTGTTTAATATGCACATAGACTAAGGTGAGCGACACAGGCTCTTTAGAGCCTCTAGTTAGTCGACTCAGTGTTCAAAAAGTTTCTTAGAATTTTCAGTTATTAAATGATTGATTGTCCAAACAGAGTTCGCGAAAACTTGTTTTGACCCGTCGGTCATGGGACCGACAAAGCAAGATTATTTGTCAGTCCTACAAAATTTTAGCCAGTCCTAAAAAATCTGTTAATTTCATTCTGAAATAAAAATAATAACATATTTTATCGAAAATAACTTTATTATAATTAGTTTTATTTTTCACAGCCACGGACAAATAAACAATGAATGACCAGTTCTTTTCTCCTGATTGTTCTTATTTAAAGTAATCTTCACTATCCATTTCATCATCTGAATCACTTTCTCAGTATTTGTTATCTCCATCGAAGGGTTCAATCGCCAAATGTTTGCCTGGGATGGCTACATGAACAAATTTAGCAGGCCACGTGTAGATCGCGATCGGCGCTTTGGTTTCCGTAGGTTTCCGTTTGTTTATAATGGGAAACCAGTACCGGAAATTAGCAGCAGGTACATCTGATGACCGATGTAAACGCGTATTGGAATTAATTGCGGTACAACTAATTACCGATAAAAAAGGCACTGCAACGGGCGTTTTTACATCGGTCATCAGGACTGGCACTAGCTTTCAAAATACTGGTCCAAGCCTCATTTTGACCGACAGGACCGACCATTTTCGCGAACTCTGTCCAAAGAATTTTTTTTTTAGTCCAGTGTATAGTAATTATTAATTAACAAAATATTCAGTGAACCATCCAACAACGTTGTCAGTTAACTTTTAAAACAAATTTTTCCTTTGAATCTAAGGGCAAATTGGAATCAAACTTAACTGCAATTATCATAAGGGTATCAAGTTTTAAAAAAAAGTGTGTAATGATCCTAACAAACATATGGCTGACATAGCAGAAAAAAAGAACAGTGGGGTAAAATGCATGTTTTGTCTTAAAAACTGTTACAAATAGAGAAAATCTGATAAGGCTATAATATTCAAAATGTCAAGATCTTTCAAATATTGGGCTTTGAGCGTTCCTGACCTAAGGTAAATCCAGAAAAGCGCTTCGGACACATGAAATTATTTAACATATTATTTTCATTTTTAGCTCACCTGGCCCAAAGGGCCAAGTGAGCTTTTCTCATCACTTGGCGTCCGTCGTCCGTCGTCGTCCGTCGTCCGTTAACTTTTACAAAAATCTTCTCCTCTGAAACTACTTGGCCAAATTTAACCAAACTTGGCCACAATCATCATTGGGGTATCTAGTTTAAAATTGTGTCCGGTGACCCGCCAACCAACCAAGATGGCGCCATGGCTAAAAATAGAACATAGGGGTAAAATGTAGATTTTGGCTTATATCTCTGAAACCAAAGCATTTAGAGCAAATCTGACATGGGGTAAAATTGTTGATCAAGTCAAGATCTATCTGCCCTGAAATTTTCAGATGAATCGGACAATGGGTTGTTGGGTTGCTGCCCCTGAATTAGTAATTTTAAGGATTTTTTCCGTTTTGGTTATTATCTTGAAAATTATTATAGATAGAGATAAACTGTAAACAGCAATAATGTTCAGCAAAGTAAGATCTACAAATAAGTCAACATGATCAAAATGGTCAGTTGACCCCTTAAGGAGTTATTGCCCTTTAAAGTAATTTTTACCAATTTTTGTAAATTTTGTAATCTTTACAAAATCTTCTCCTCTGAAACTACTGGACCAAATTCAATCAAACTTAGCCACAATCATTATTAGGGTATTTAGTTTAAAATTGTGTGCGGTGACCCAGCCAACCAACCAAGATGGCTGCCATGGCTAAAAATAGAACATAGGGGTAAAATGTAGATTTTGGCTTGTAACTCTGAAACCAAAGCATTTAAAGCAAATCTTACAGGGATTAACTTGTTTATCAAGTAAATATCTATCTGCCCTCAAATTTTCAGATGAATTGGACAACTGGTTGTTGGGTTGCTGCCCTGAATTGGTAATTTTAAGGAAATTTTGCCGTTTTGGTTATTATCTTGAAAATTATTACAGATAGAGATAAACTGTAAACAGCAATAATGTTCAGCAAAGTAAGATCTTCAAATAAGTCAACATGATCAAAATGGTCAGTTGACCCCTTAAGGAGTTATTGCCCTTTAAAGTAATTTTTTACCAATTTTTTGTAAATTTTTGTAATCTTTTACAAAATCTTCTCCTCTGAAACTACTGGACCAAATTCAACCAAACTTAGCCACAATCATTATTAGGGTATTTAGTTTAAAAATATATGCGGTGACCCAGTCAACCAACCAAGATGGCTGCCATGGCTAAAAATAGAACATAGGGTAAAATGTAGATTTTGGCTTGTAACTCTGAAACCAAAGCATTTAAAGCAAATCTTACAGGGATTAACTTGTTTATCAAGTAAATATCTATCTGCCCTCAAATTTTCAGATGAATTGGACAACTGGTTGTTGGGTTGCTGCCCTGAATTGGTAATTTTAAGGTAATTTTGCTGTTTTGGTTATTATCTTGAAAATTATTACAGATAGAGATAAACTGTAAACAGCAATAATGTTCAGCAAAGTAAGATCTTCAAATAAGTCAACATGACCAAAATGGTCAGTTGACCCCTTAAGGAGTTATTGCCCTTTATAGTCAATTTTTAACAATTTTCATTAATTTGGTAAATTTTGGTAAGTTTTACAAAATGTTTTCCTTTGTAATCTTCTTTTCTGAAACTGCAGTAGAAAATCAATATAGAAAACAATCTTCTAATGTAGTGGCAATAAAAATAATTGATAATTCTATAACATGAAAAAAAAAAACCACATTAATACCTGATGATGGTGTTTCTTTCTTTACATTGAAAATGATGTCACAACTATAATCCCGAACAATAGGTTGAATGTCAGATATGTTTCAGTACTTTGGCTTCATTTTCTACAGATTCAAGTGCAAATGATGCTTGAATTCCTACACTAATTTATACAGACTTCATCCCTTTCACAGGTAATGCCTGCCTCATATTATATTTAAAACTTTAATAGAATATCAGAAATTTTGAGAGAAAATTAATCAACCATGCAAGATCTAAAACTTAATTAATATTGTTCAAATTATCAATTAACTATTAAAAAAAATTCTCATTAAAAAATATAGTTCTTCATTTTATATTTTATCAGAAATTTAGGGAAAAAAATTGAATTTAATTGTGTCCCTTGTTCTCATTTCCTGGGATAAATCCAATACAAATTAAAGTATTGGTATTGAATAAATATTTAAGAAATATTTCAAACCTTACCATTTTCTTCACAAGAATGAAGACCATATTTTCAGTGTCATGAGTATCAGTCATCATATTTGTTGTACTTTGTTGTTTAAAAGTTGAATACAAAAAAGATCAACAAAGCAATTCAAAACCACTTGAATTTTGCAACAACAAATGAGAGTTTTAACGACCTCAGCTGGCTATACAACTTTGCACAATCAACTGAATTTTGCAGAAATCATTAATAGGAAAGATTGCCCTTAAATGATAATTTTTATTACCTTTTGTTTTTTTGGGGGCTGTTGCGCAACAACAAAACTTCACAACAAACTTTCTCATCACTTGCATTTCTCATTAGATAAATTTTACAAAATTCTCCCTGAAACTACTGTCAAATTAAACCAAACTTGGTTTAAATCACCACTAGGATATCCAGGGACCTCTGTGTATGATGACCCTGCCTGCCAACATGGCACACATGGCTGAAATAAAACACACTTTTTAGTCTTATATCTCTGAAACTAAACGACAGTACAACAGTTGCATTTATCATGCATCAATTGTAAATAAAAATATCAGGTGAGCGACACAGGGTCCTTGGAGCCTCTAGTTTATCATTTTTATCATCTACATACTGTCTTTTGTGTCTAAAATTGTCAGAAGACTTCTTATAGGAGTTGTAGTAAATGGTGATTTTAAACCAATTTTTGATGTTTTTGCCTATTATCTTGAAAACTAAAATAGGTAGAGAGAAACAAATACTTCAAAGCAAATGACAACTGCATGCATATGTGGATATATATAATCACACATGAGAAGGTCCTTGTTCATTTTGAAGTCACAAGGTCAAAGTTAATAAGAGTAGATTTGTGTTAAAAAATTTTACTGGGTGAAATCAAAACAGGAAATAATGATAACTAAAAGTAAACTTAAAATGCTATGCCAGCAGGTTACTATATACTCTTCAACTTAATATGAGGGCATGGGTCATGTGAGCTTCCTCTTTGAAGGTTCTTGAATAGTAGTACAGGAACTTAACATTTTTTTTATTTTTCAGTTAGATATATGTGAAGACATAGTATCAAGTATCATAGATGCTTAAAGTATTTTGTTTTGTGTTTTTCAGTTAAACCTTCCAGAAGGAGTTTCTGTAGACGTTGTAGTATCCAGTATTGTTGACGCAGGACATATCTTCATGCAGCAACCTACTCACCCATCATTCCCTTCATTGGAGAGGTTGAATCAGTTCATGAATGCCTGTTACACACAAGATGGAATAGTGCCACAGTTACCAAGGCCATTAGAGGGTATATCAGCACTATTTTAATTTTTATGGCTGTTTTAACTTTTGCAATTTTGAGTTATGAAGTTTGTCAGAAACGTACATGAATTAATCTGAGATTGCTGTATCATCTGGACGGCCTTTTTAGGACTTTCTTGGGTGGTGGGATATCAAAGTGCATTTCACATAGAAAACATAGAAATTTGTATTCAAGACTTGGGCCAGCAAAAGTCTGTCTTGAATTCGTTAGATCAATTTTCAAATTTTCAAGTAAAGGCTGTTCCAGATTTAAATGCAGGAAGAGGCACTCAAATTCATGAATTGTGGGTGGTTGCATTTTCTTTGGAATGTAAAAATTATAAGTAAATGAAATTTTCATCAACCGACCATCTTCAGCAACATATTTGCATAACTTTTTAATCCCCTTACTTTAGGAGTCGGTGAACTTTAGGGTTAAACTCCAATATTTAATAAAAAGATTGAATATGTTAATTGACATGGCATTGAAGGTTGCACACGGCTTAAAAGTTTTACCATTTAAGCTAACATTTTATGTCAGTAAATTGAAACTTCATAATTAACAGGGAAGATTCTAATCAGATATTTTTAGTAAGAGCTGGTAGAAAATGAAGCTTTACAAAGAAGTGGAGATGTTTCCAAATACATTTTTTGTGATTTTCAGTTAATTTTATTTGATAGCAAAATCAACCCTGAAGCAAACATATTGAATTTTTATTTTTTTTTGAAGGCTTGAATTCAGAACTTATATTATATTTTCAGTGGGTGTAATATGTGCTGCACCTATAATGGAGGGGTGGTACCGATCACAAGTCACAGCTGTATATGAGGGTCCCGATGAATGTGATATCAAATATGTGGATTATGGCGGGTTTTCACGAGTTTCAGGATCAATTTTGCGGCAGATTAGGTAATGTCTATATAATCTTGTGAATTCTTTATCGTCCAGATAGTTGCATGAATGCAGTTTTTGTCTGATTTCAAATATCATGAACAAAGGAATAGGGCAACAAGACCCTTATTTGGCCCAAGTATTGGTGCAAATTGAAGTGATCATACATATTCTAAAATCTGTCCCAGCTACAGTAAGGTACAAGGGGTTCAGAAACAATATAAATAAATTTCACATTTAACGAGTTACCATGGCAACAAACCATGACAAAATTTATATATTTTGTAAAATTTCTTGATTTCCATCATTTTATGTCTACTTTAAAGTATGTATTGGATTGGAAAAGTATGTGCACACCGAGAAATAACTTTATTATTGGTGAGAATATGTCAATAGCTATAATGCTTCTCTGAATTATTTTGTTGTATCTTCCCTGCACACGATGTCTCCACAAAGGAAATACTGCTGGAAAACTGCATAAACTCTGCAGTTTTCTTTGTTTTCATGAAACATGTGCATAGTTTGGCGTAATTGTGACGTCATTACATCAAAAATCTTATGTAATTCATTAATATTTCTTGATTTAATGCCCCCTACTACTCTACTTTGTGACCTGGAGTCAGAAAGGTAGGGACTGTTGGTTATGTTGTAATCTAATCAGTCACTCCTTATTAAATGATGTCCATCTTCTAAATTTCCTAAAAGTAATGTGTATGAAAAACAAATTTGAACTTGCATCATTTACACTAGCAGAAAAAAATTTGGTTTGCATACAGTCACAAACATTTTCTGGGCTTAAGTTACTTAACGTTTTGGAAAGTTATGTTACAGAAATGTAAAACTATCAAGTATATTAATGAGATCTCGTAGCTTAAACTGTTCTTCCTGTTACCATAATAGAGTGTTGTTACTGGAAAATAATGGACTTTTTATGCCCCCTGCCGTAGTGGAGGGGGCATTAAGTTTTACCCTTGTCCGTCTGTACGTACGTCCATCCTTCCCAAAGTTGGTTTCCATTCTCTAACTTTAGTTTGCATCAACCAAATGTTATGAAACTTATACACAATGCCTATTACCACATAATACAGATTAAGTTCGAAATTGGGTGGCATCACTTTTACCGTTCTTGAGTTATGCCCTTTATAAACATAAAAGTTGCTGAATTTTTTGTTTCCGTTCTCTAACTTTAGTTTGCCTCAACCAAATGTTATGAAACTTATACTCAATGCTTATTACCATATAATACAGATCAAGTTAGAAAAATTTGGTGGCCTCACTACTACTGTTCTTGAGTTATGCCCCTTTATAAACATAAAAACTGCTGAATTATTCATTTCTGTTCTGTAACTTAAGTTAACCTCACTCAAATGTTATGAGACTTATACACAAAATTTATTACCACAACACTCAGATCAAGTACAAACTTGGGTAGCATCACATCTACCATCTTCAGTTATGTCCCTTCATAACATTATATGGTATGTAAGCAGGGGCATCATCTGTGTCCCATGGACACATTTCCCATTTATTTTATTTTGTTGAATTCTAGCTGACTCCTGCTCTCTGCCATTTCTTAAAATTTTTTGAATTTTGTAGGAGTGACTTCATGACATTACCATTCCAGGGTATTGAATGTTACATGGCTAACGTAACACCCTTACAAGGTTAGTAAAATGTGTATTTGTAGCAAATATTTGATTTGTCCAGGAAATTATTTTTACAATGCTTACTTTTACCAGTATAGAATTGTTTCCCTAGATACAAAAGCACTTTCTGTCCTTTCCTTGTGACCTAAGATGACCAACATTTCCAAGATTTTATAATAGTATATATGTTGAATGTACAGAAGATTCTTACTTGATGACAATAAATATAAACTTTAAAGTGGGAAATTTATGATTTTTGGTATATCACTTGCAATAACATTGACCAAGTGTTGTTTTGGAAGGTAAAATGTTCAACATAAACAGTAAGTTACATAAAAGGATATTGTTGGTGCTATATATTGAAAAAAATTAAATATGAAACATTGAAATGAATCATCCTAGTGTGTTATTAGTTTACATAGGTACATAAGGAAAATGATATTTTGCAAATGTTGTATATATATTGTAACATAAGTGGTTGTACTTTTGTCACCTGTCAGCTTCTCTCTGGTCATAGGATTAGCACAGATATTGTTGATATTTCAGATGAGGAGTACTTCAGTTCTGAAGCAGCTGCAGTGTTAGAAGAGCTCACCCAAGGGAAGTTACTCCAGGCTCAGGTTGTGGGAAGAAATGAGGACGGCATAGCTTACTGTCATATATACCAGATTAATGGAGATAAGGTAAAGGTTTTAAAAATGAAATAATGGTTTGCTTAAAATCAGCTACTGAGTTGTATATTAGCCAGTTCCTAGACAAAAAATCAGTCAGTTTGAACACCATGAATATGAAGGGGCATGTTGGATTTTGAAATAAGATATGAATTTTTAAAATTATACGTTTCACAAGGAGTGAGAATTAGATATGGCTTGATATCAGCTCTAGTTATTCAATTTTATTATGACAATAAACCAGCATGTGGTGAGTTTATTATTATTATTATTGAAATTAGACAAGGAGAATTGATATCAAGTGACATCCGATTCTCACAAGTTGTTTAACCTGTATATTTGTCTCAAGGTAAAAATTATCTTTGTATGAAAAAGAAAATTCTGCAAAACATTATACCTGTCTAGTGCATCTAAACAGTATGATGTCATAAGTCCTTTTCCAGTGTCAAACATGAACATCAGAAGGTTTCAGGCTTTTTGTAAGCTTTAGAATGGTATTAAATTAGACAAAAAGAATATTTCCAGGTGAAACGTGAGTGTTTGGTATATTATTGAAGAAATCCCAAATCTCTGTTGCCACAGGGAAAAGTAGTCTTTTGTGACCTGTGAAAGTCATTATTGACATAATGAATTGTTAAATCTCTAGTAGATATCAGCTGAATGGCCATCATACCACAACTCCTTATTTTTTTTTTGCGGTCGTATATTGGTATCACGTCATCTGTGTCGTCAGTGTCGTCCAAAGACATTTGGTTTCCGGACAGTTACTTTAGTATTAGTAAATAGAAATCTATGAAATTTAAACATAAGGTTTATAACCACAAAAGGAAGGTTGGGATTGATTTTGGGGGTTATGGTCCCAAAAAAGGGCCCAAATAAGCATTTTTCTAGTTTCATGACAAAAACTTGTGGAACAGTGTATGGATCTCTCTGAAATTATACCACAAGTTTCCATACCACAAAGGGATGGTTAGGGTTGACTTTGAGGGGTTATGGCTCAAACCATTTAGGAATTAGGGGCAAAAAAGTGAGAAAAAACAAGGGTGTCCTGGTTAATGGACAATTAAGTACAAATTACAGTGTAAGGGAGGTAATTCAAACACAACTTTGAATTACCTTCCTTACACTGCTTTTAAATTATGTATAAAGAAATGTATTGTCTTGAGGTGATTAGCTGTCAATTCATTTTTAGAAGTTACTATTTTAATAATTTTTAAAATGCTGATTAAGGTAAATTAATTTTAGCTATAATTATTTATGTCATTTTCTATTTTAAGACTTTTATGATGTATTTAGATTAACTTAAGCTGGGTCAGTTTTCAAGGTGCTAGCTCAGAAGGAAGCTCTACATAGCCTTTCATATGGTATCTTGCCAATTACTTATAATTGGAGTATTTGACCACAACTTTTTAAGTATGTCAAAATTGGTTCAGATATTCAAGGGAATGTCTCACTACCAAAGATGATATCCAATGGTGTGAATTTGCTGCATATAGTAAGACTGGGCATTTTTTAAGTAAGTTGTCAAAGAATAAAATGGCTACCTATATTTTTCCAGGTTACATTTGTAAATAGAGAACTAGTCAACAGAGGAGTGGTAAGGTGGATAGAAATTCTGTCGTGAGACTGCTGAATCCACAGCTTCAATCCTGCCAAACCTTGTGTTGTCATCATATATGGCCATGTTTTTATCATCTTCCTAAGGAGGAGAGGTCAGAGACTGAATCATGAACTTGCTATGTGTTAAAACGTGTGGTAGCTACCATAGGGGTATTGTTGGAATAGATCCAGCTGAGGTCTTAAAGGGAAAACATAATTCATCTTAGTTCATTGAATGTCTAATGATTTTGTCCATGTGGATGAAAGGGATTAAGTACAATTTACTAGAACAATGTTTACTGTCTGCTCAGAACAAGCAAGTTTTGGTTATTGAGAAATTTCACAAATCTTCCATTTAAAAATTGTAACCATACTGTTGATTTTTTTATGATATTTTTTTATTATAACTGAGAATTTCAATTTGACCACTGAACACCTGTTAAGAAGTATTAACGTTTTAAACCTTAGAATAGTGTCATTTGCATGACCTCATTTAACATGGTTTTGCATTTATTTGTTGTATATCATCTGACATCAGTTGTTTTTTGGATTTTAAAAGAGAGTGCTTTCAGATATACCACTAAACTATATTTTGTTTAAGGTGAAATACCTTTAGATTTTGAATGACTGTTTGCATTCATTTTGTATAGCAATAATGCTTGCTTTTGAAATGGTGTTAGTTGTGAAATCTGCCTGTTGTGAGACCCCAATACTGTTTTTCTATCTATACAGTTAAGTTTTTGTATTGCATTTACTGTGCTATGAAAAATATTCAGGTTGTTGAATAAGATTGAAATGACATCATAAAGCTTTTTTTTCAAATGAAATTGTTAAGACTTACAAGGGAAAGAATAAAGTCTGATTATGCTTTTTATATGTGTTTGTAATAAAGAATGCTATTGAAATAGACCACTTTCGAGTTTGTCCTTCACTGGAAAAAACTCGTCAATTATACACGCCTTTATGACGTCATTTACCAGATACAGGGGATCGCCTGTATCCCTGCACTATTAACGTTCATCAAGCGTCTTAGTGATCGTCATTGAACAGGATAAACTAGAAATAATGTTTGTTCTGTAGGTACTTAATCACAATTCCCTAATGACAGCAGTGCTGATTGTCAATTTTGAGAATTCAATTTGCCGAATAATTCATGCAATAAAGCATCATAGTTTTTCAACCACTCGCTCAACATTGGAACGGAAGTGACGATGCCCCTAAACGCACGAATGATGTTCACTAAAACCAAAGTTTTTGACGGAAATGCATCGAACTCGAAAGTTGTCTTATTAAATTTTACTTAATTGTTTTAGTTCCTCAATATTGGAGTCAAAAATATTACTTCTACATGATATTGAATTTTATGATTAAGGCAGACAAATGTATTCAAGATAAGATAGTTTGAAGTTTTACTGTTATAATGACATCATTATGATGGTTTTTTTTTTTTTTTACAAATATCTGGTTGAGTATCTATGAAATACTTTTAAAAAGTTAATTAAGTAAGTAATTTTTGTTATCAGTAAGATATGTAACAAAAAAGAAATTGCTAAAATATAACTCATTACAGCCATCTGTAATTTTCTGAAATTACAGAAACAAAATAAACATCACAATATTCTCCCAAGGCCAGGGTAGTATTTAACAAATGATTTATTTCTTGATTTAATTTGGTTTTTTTTTCTCCACAGCTGAAAAGTGGATTTTGTTTAATTGGTTTTTCTTCTAGTTCAAATAAATTTTAATGTTGGATGACATCTGTTACTATGATAAGATATAACAAGCTGTCTTTCTGCCCAATATGATTCATTGATATTCAATATGATTCTCAACAACAAAAAATTATGATACAAATTTCCATAAAACATGAAGATTTCTGTATAACTTTTAGTCAATTTTTATTTTTATACCCCATGGAACAGTTCTGTCGGGTATAATGTTTGTGACCTGTCCGTCAGTCCTTTTCTTGTCATTGCATCTCCACTGAAACCACACAACAGAACTTCATGAAACTTTGTAGATAATAAGGACATGCTATGTAGATGTGCATATCAACAGGAAATTATGATTCAATTATTTTTCTAGGAGTTATGCCCTTTGAACTTAGAATTTTAGCTTAAATATACTACTGCAACAGTTTGTCATAGCAACTCCTCTGAAACCACATGGCAGAATTTCATGAAACTTTACAGATAATAAGGATATTTTATGTAGATGTGCATATCTACAAGAAATTTTTATAAGTTGACTTTTGTAGGAGTTTTGAGTCTTTGAACTTAAAAATCTGTTATGATTTTGTTTGCCCAGTGACAATGTGGGGCTGTTGGGTATGTAAGGGTGCTCACTAAGGTTCTTTAATATTTTTTATGCCCCCACCATAGCGGAGGGGGCATTAAGTTTTACCCTTGTCATTCTGTACGTCTGTACTTCCCAAAATTGGTTTCCGTTCTCTAACTTTAGTTTGCCTCAACCAAATGTTATGAAACTTATACACAATGCTTATTACCACAAAACACAGATCAAGTTTGAACTTTGGTGGCGTCACTTTTACCGTTCTAGAGTTGTGCCCCTTTATAAATGAAAAAACTGCTAAATGTTTCGTTTCCGTTCTCTAACTTTAGTTTGCCTAAACTAAATGTTATGAAACTAATGCACAATGCTTATTACCACAAAACACAGCTCATGGGTAGCGTCACTTTTACCCTTCTTGAGTTTTGTCCCTTTATAACGTTATATGCAAGCTGCTCCATCTGTGTCCCATGGACACATTCCCCGTTTATTGTTTTAAAAAAGAAGAGAGACACATAAATTTTCTATGGTCAATGAGATTTAATATGTATTGAGTTTACAACTTTTTTACAGGGTATTTGTATTATTGTTCATGATTTTTGTACTTTAATTTAAATTAACATTGTCAGATATGGAGTATTTTTCCAACATGTAATCTGAAACTGGTAAAATAATGGAAATTATTTTAAAAAGTGAAAGTATCAATATCTTTTAGTTGAGATACTATTTATGATTTATAGAACAGTAAATATCCTTGAATAACACTTTGTACTTTTACTTCAGATACTATTAGTGAAATATAGTAGGAAATCAGTTCAACTGTATTGTATCCTTTCTTCAGATAAGTTTAAACAAATATTATTAGAATGATTTAATTAAGAGCTTAAATAAATGTTGTTATATTTGGAATTTGTCAAGTATTTTTAAAAATTTTAAATTTATTTTTATAATCTTTTGAGAATAAGAAGAAAAGAAAATTTCACTGTGATTTTCTCTTTTCTTTTTTTGGTAGGAAGAACCTGGAGTTGCTAATGATAATAATAGTGCTAGAATTTTTTAACTTTTATGAAAGCAAAGTTTTCACTTCTGCATCCAGAGAAGCCATTTAAGTTATACACAATAGTATACAACATATATTTTATGTCTCTCTTAACACTAGAAAAATGTATTCATGTGATACATAGGTGAATAAATGCTGCTGTATATTTTAAACCTTGCAATAGTGCTGCCTTTTTCCTTGTGATTAGTGATGTTATTAGAAGAAAATTTGGTAATGGAAGTGAATGTTTATTTTTAAGGGGCCAGCTAAAGCCCGCCTCAGGGTGCAGGATTTTCTCTCTGTGTTGAAGACCCATAGTTGGCATTTTGGTTGTTTTCTGCTCTTCCGTCGGGTTGTTGGCAAGACACATTCCCCGTTTCCATTTTCAATTTTACTAATTATTTTACATGACGAAAGTTATCGATACACTTTAACCAAAGTAAACAAGCAAGTTGTTTTAACGACAAATGTCTGTATTTGATCTTTTCCCATCACATTGATAAATTATTTTTTTATCATTGATATATTGTTTTACATTTGTTTTCAGGAAAAAAGCTAGCAATAACTTAGAAGAATTTGTGGTTTATAATTTGACTAATCAAAGAAATTGTAAATTTGCTTCTTATTAACGAAAAATCCTATAAAAAATGATTTTTTTTAAACCACATAAATGAATTTAATTTGTAAAAATATTAAAATCATGCAAGATGAAATTGACCTCAGGCTGTTCATTAGTGATTTTCATTAGAAAATAGTAAGTTGAGAAAAAGATCCTCAAAATAAACCTGTGAAAAAATTCAGATGCCATTGTAATTGGAAATCCCATTTTTTTAGGAGACATAGAAAATCTATATGGAATGTGGTCTCAGTTCAGTTTCAGTTTTAAAAGCCCCCTGTGTTGCTCAATTTAAATGTTGCTCTAAATAAAATCATACATCCTTATCAATGTCTTTTAAGAATTAATATTTGATTATAGAAAAAATGATAAGAATTACTTCCCTTTGGTTGACAAACTGCCGTTTGTTTGTATAGTAGTGAAATGTAGCATGATATGTTGGCTACATGTCAATGAATGAGAAACCAATCAACACAATAAAAAAAAACCAAGAAAGACACATAGAAGTTAAGATTCTGTTAAGTATAGTTAAAATGAAATAAATAATCAGATAGTCCTTTTTTTTTTTTTATATAATAGTTTTGACATTAATAATTTCTTTAGATTGGTTGTAGAATAATTATTGATAATCCTTAAAGACATGTTAATCATGGAATATACATTACACCTTGTCATCACTGTAAACCATGTAAGTTTTGTTTTGTTGAACTTCCAAATAATTGCTGAAGAAACCCATAAGTATTGATTATTTAATGATTTACATTTTGTTATTTTTTAGAGCAGTTGTTAATGTGTTTCTTTGTATATTTTGTTTTTATGTGTTTTTCAGCGAGAGAATATTAGATTTTGCTTGCTTGTGTATAAAAGAAGAGTGCTGTATTTTTTTTACTTGGTTTTCGTTTAGTTCTTTTTTGAATACATATTTTTGGTTGTATAATTTTCTTTTTATTTTGTATTTGTATGAAGAGAGATATAGATTACTTCAAATTAATATAGTACAGGCTTGATTAGTTTCTTGGTTGTTTTTTGTTTGTTATTCTATCAACTAGTTTAAGTTATGGAATGCTAGTGTTAAAAAGTATTAAAATTTCATTTTATAATTAAGGAGCATCTGTTTTCAAAATAATTTTTCAAAAATACTGTAAAGTCAGAAATTATTGCATACATTTGTTATTGCGAATTTTAAAGAATGGACAAAAAAGGAGAGATTAATTATTGCGATCTCAGGAAAAGCTGCATAGAATTTTATAGCTGTCGCCAACTAGGACTATTCCATTAAAATGAAAATTAGATATGGGTGGGTAGGTAATGGTCTGTTAAGCCTTTCCCTCCCTTCATTCAAACTTTTTTTGAGTAATTTTGTATGTATCAAATGTATGTACAAGCATAAATGGCCCACAGCATATTTTAGAAAAGTAACCTTTCCTTCATACCCCCCAAATTTATTTTAACGGAAGAGCTCCATAGCTTCTTTATATTGATTCAGGATTAATCTTTTTAGGCTATACATTGCTATAGATTAAAAACTATAACTAATCTACAGCTTATATGATTATTTAACATGTAAAGATGAAAAACAGTTGATAGAAATACATAGAACAACAAAATTATCCATTGAAATATGTGATTATCCCCTTTAAAAGTGTCTTTCATAAATCTAAATATAACTGTTTGCACAAATTCACATGTTAAAAATTAATTACTGCCTAGCATCACCAAAATTGTTAGAAAGATAGAATGTTAATTATGAAAACAGATAAACAGATACATATTTTACATAACTTATGTTATGCTAATGAAACAGTTGTTTAAATTGTTGTATGCTTAGAATCAAAACACATTTTTATACAATTTATACAGTCGCTATATGTTTTTAAGAAATCCAAACACTACATCACAATTACCTCCAAATCAAATGCACCAATGTTTGTAACGTTCATTTTGATTGGACAATGTCAAGCACAGACGTCATGTAAATGATTTTACAGCATTTTCTTTCAATTACTTAAGATTTGAGATACTAATATTGTATTTGAAGATTTGCAGTTATCAAATTGCAATTAGATTCCTGCAAATCAATAAATGCAATACTTTTATCTCTTAGTTATATAGAACAAATCTCTAAATTAGCAGTCTCCATACTATACTATGTCAGGCATAATTTTTTTACATTTTTTATATCCATTAACAGAAGAGGTACATATTTCTGTCATGAAACATCAGGTCTTCACAGTTTCACATTCACTTGTTTTATAAATACACAGATTATTAAGGATTGTTGTGTTATTCTAACATAAAGTGTAGTGCCATGAATTTATCAACATTTAAAATGTTTTTTTTTTTTTTAGGGGGGAGGGATAAATAGATTTTAAGGATGTCAAGTTATATATAATTAGCATATACAAGGACTAACAATGTACAGAAATTTTAAAGATTTTCTTTAAAACTTATGCATCATATATATTTAACAAGATTGTCTTTATCACTTAACTAGTTAGAAGGATTGGAGATGTAAACGAAATTTACACAATAATTTATACCTACCTACCTACCTAGGTACTCATGTGTTTTTACATTTATGGCACACACATTCAATTGTATGGCAGAATTTTGATTCATTTATCCAGAAAATGGCTAATTTTGATCTCAGTTTTAATCATCAGATGTTATCTAATCTTAGTATTGTATCAATATCAGTGTTTAAGTTAATATATGCTATTTTAGAATGTAGTCAGACACTATTTAACTGAGCATCCACCTACACATGTTTTGGGCCCCTTTTTGGATTTGTTGCTTGTTTTATTATTAGGTATCAAATGATATTAAAATATTCAAACATTGAGAAAAAACTAATATTTTTTACCAAATTTTTCAAAGGAAAAATTGGTTATTATAATTTGGGGTTGTACGGCGGGCAGGCGGGCGGCTGCCAAACAGTGTCCGTTCATTAACATGAAAATCCTTTGACGAAATTTTTTCAAATTTAGATGTTGTTTCCTGTGACTAAATGAAGGTCAAGTTCAATTTTCACAATTTAAGCTTTTCTCGTTGTTAAGTTATATTCCTTTCCCAAGAATTAAATTTTTGATGAAATACTTAATAATTACTCCATTTCTGTTCAAAGGGAAATAACTCATTTTTTAAAAGATTTTTAAAAGACATTGTAATAATGATAAATGACATTTGGGAAATTTTTTTTCTTTTATTTGGTAAATTGTTTGAAGAATTTTGTGGTAGGTTTGTTTGTTCTTCTGTATAAACTCGTTATCTGAATGCTATATATATAACATTTTTTGATGAAGTGAACTCCTTTAATTAGATAATAATCTATTTTTATTAAAGGATATATTTCATTACATTACATTGTGTAGATAAAGTTGTTGACATTGATAGATAAGTTGCAGATCAATATTAGTTTGTGACAAATGAAAAAAATATTTGGAACTATTAATTATATTTGATTATAATTTGAAAATAGATATACGTTGTGTAACATCATATCTAATTTTAGAGAACTATTTTTAGTGGTTAAATCATATCTTTGATTATAATTTGAAAATAGATATATATAACATCATATCTAATTTAAGAGAACTATGTGTTTAACATTTATTCAGTTTGAGTTATTTCCCTTTGAACAGAAAATTATATGGATAAAATTAAACTGTGTTTCATTTCAACATAGATTAAATATATATAGGGTTCTTTCAAATGCTGAATCTGAACCTTGTTTCTAAATATAAGTTTTTTGGGCCAAATTTTTAAGTTGGTCCAAATCAGGGTCCAAAATTAAACTTTGTTTGATTCAACAAAAATTGAATTTACGGGGTTCTTTGAAATGCTGAATCTAACCATGTATTTAGAGATTTTGGATTGTGGGCTCCTTTATCAAATTGGTCCACATTGAGGTCCAAAGGGTCCTAAATTAAACTTTTGTTTGATTTTATCAAAAATTAAATTCTTGGGGTTCTTTGATATGCTGATTCTAACAATGTACTTAGATTTTGGATATTGGACCATAATAAGGAAATGTCCAATTTCAAATTTTTCAGTTACTTGACCACATTCATTTTGTGTCACAAACCTATGCTGTGTCAAATATTCAATCACAATCCAAATTCAGAGCTGTTTTAAGCTAAATGTAGTGTCCACACTTGCTCAACTGTTCAGGGTTCGACCTCTGCAGGAAATCCAGTTTGCTGTCACTCTGACAGCCTCTTGTATTATTAATTTTTCAGAAATGCACTATCAGAAAATATTTTATCTTATTCTTATTTTTTAAATTTTTTGTAACATTCTACGGTTATTGACTTATTCATGAAAGAAGTGAACAGTTTAGAACAAAATTTCTCCTTTAAAAGTTACAATTTAGAATGGTAAATTTGTTTTATTGGCCAAATAATGTTTTTCCCTTTTACATTTATATAAAATTGTTAAATTGTGAGCCCCATATTTCTTTAAAATAATTTTGTGAATAACAATGTTAGGAATTAAAAATTTCAAATGTAAATATATGTATTAAGCTGATTTAGAAAATTTATGAAAAATCTTTTGTATATTAATTTAATTGTCTACCCACCTTAAAATAAAAAAATTAAAATAATTGATCCACTATAAGGTTTCAGACTGACCCTGAAATTTGGAAAGGACAAGTGAACTTTTGAACTTATCAACTCAAATTTCATTCCGATTAAAATGCAAATCCTGTGTCAAAGCTTTTACAAAGATCTGACAATGCTTTATTATACTTTCAGTTTTTAAGATCTTTCATGATCATGTGGTTTTGTCATAATGACACACACTTTCAAAAATTTGAAAGCAAGAAATTTCATTGGCTGATGTAATAAGTACCAGAACAGAAAGTAGAGCAGAGTTTTGTCAGATCCTTGTAAAAGAAGCACAGACACACGATCTGTTTTTTAATCAGATGGCTCGAATTTGTCTTCAATTATAGATAAAGTTAGTTATTTTCATCTTTTACACAATGGTCAAAATCATGTAGTACAGGCCTAAATCGTGAAAGTTGGCAGGTATGACCACTAACAAAACAAACTATATTTAGTCTAGTGAACAAATAGAGTGTAGAGTACAATACCTTATAAAATAGCCTGTACACTGTAGTGTGGAACTAACACTTATTTTGGTAGTATCTTAAGATTAGTAACATGATTGTTATTCATTACTTTTAGATGTGATAAATGTGTATTTAATTGTACAGAATGTTTTGAGTGGATGAACATTTACCAAAATCATGTTAGTGAGAACAATATTTTTGAATTTAGCTTTTCATTACCTATATGTACAATAAATTGTGTTCAAGTCTTATGATCTTTGTTATTATACCCCATTCTATGAAGTTGCAAGGGTACATAGGTTTTGACCCATGAGTAGGTTGGTAATTTTCAAATATCACAAAAGGAAGGTTGGGATTGATTTTGGGGTTATGGTACCAACAGTTAAGGAATTAGGGGCCAAAAGGGCCAAAAATAAGCATTTTGTAACTTCCAGACATAACTTGTGTGTTAGTGTATGGATCTCTCTGACTTTGTACCACAAGGTTCCATATCACAAAGGGAATGCTGGGATTGATTTTTGGGGGTAATTGCCTCGAAATTTTAGGAATTAGGGGCCAAAAAAGGGGCAAAAAACAGCATTTTTCTAGTTTCATGACAATAACTTGTGTGTAAGTGTATGGATCTTTCTGAAATTGTACTACAAGGTTCCATATCACAAAGGAAAAGCTGGAATTGAGTTTAGGGGTAATTGCCTGAAACGTTTAGGAATTAGGGGCAAAAAGGGCAAAACAAGCATTTTTCTAGTTTCATGACAATAACTTGTGTGTAAGTGTATGGATCTTTCTGAAATTGTACTACAAGGTTCCATATCACAAAGGAAAGCTGGAATTGAGTATTGGGGTAATTGCCTGAAACGTTTAGGAATTAGGGGCCAAAAGGGGCCAAAATAAGCATTTTCTAGTTTCAGACAATAACTTGTGTTCAAGTGTATGGATCTCTCTGAAATTGTACTGCAAGGTACCATACCTCAAAGGAAGGCTGGGATTGAGTTTGGGGTGATGAATCATAAGGGGTTCAAAAATTTGGGGGGTTTTTTTTTCCTTTTTTTTCTTTAAAATTTTCCATTTTAAGTTGGTTATTTCTGATTTATATTTAAAAGCAAATAATAATGATATGGCAGGAGATACACACCTAACAGGATGTGTAAATTATTATATAATAAGTATTGTGCAATAGCAAGAAATTTTCAATTGCACAGTATTGCGTAATAGCAAGAAATCTGCAATTGCACAGTATTGTGCAATAGCAAGAAATATCCAATAGCACAATATTGCGCAATAGCAAGAAATTGTCAATTGTACAGTATTGCATAATAGCAAGAAATATTCAATTGCACAGTATTGCGCAATTGCAAGAAATATTCAATTGCACAGTATTGTGCAAAAGAAGATACTTTGTATAAATTGCTTATTTCTTGACCAATTTCAATGGGGTTTTATTCTTGAACTCTTGGGGTTCTTTAATATGCTGAATCTAATCGTATTAAGTTTTTGGATTTTGGGCCCGTTTTAAATTGGTCCACATTGAGGTCCAAAGGGTCCAAAATTAAACTTTGTTTGATTTCATCAAAATTGAATTATTGGGGTTCTTTGATATGCCGAATCTAACTGTATTTAGATTCTTAATTTTGGTCCCGTTTTCAAATTGGTCTACATTAAGGTCCAAAGGGTCCAAAATTAAACTTAGTTTGATTTTAACAAAATTGAATTCTTAGGGTTCTTTGATATGCTGAATCTAAACATGTATTTAGATTTTGATTATGGGCCCAGTTTTCAAGTTGGTCCAAATCGGGTCCAAAATTAAACTTTGTTTGATTTCAACAAAATTGAATATATGGGGTTCTTTGATATGCTGAATCTAACCATGTATTTAGATTTTTGATTTTTGGGCCCGTTATCAATTTTTCCACATTGAGGTCAAAAGGTCCAAAATTAAACTTTGTTTGATTTCATCAAAATTGAATTATTGGGGTTCTTTGATATGCCGAATCTAACAACTCACATTTCATTCCGATTAAATGCAAATCCTGTGTAAGCTTTTACAAAGATCTGACAATGCTTTATTATACTTTCAGTTTTTAAGATCTTTCATGATCATGTGGTTTTGTCATATTGCCACACACTTTCAAAAATTTGAAAGCAAGAAATTTCATTGGCTGATGATAAGTACCAGAACAGAAAGTAGAGCAGAGTTTTGTCAGATCCTTGTAAAAGAAGCACAGACACACGATCTGTTTTTTAATCAGATGGCTCGAATTTGTCTTCAATTATAGATAAAGTTAGTTATTTTCATCTTTTACACAATGGTCAAAATCATGTAGTACAGGCCCAAATCGTGAAAGTTGGCAGGTATGACCACTAACAAAACAAACTATATTTAGTCTAGTGAACAAATAGAGTGTAGAGTACAATACCTTATAAAATAGCCTGTACACTGTAGTGTGGAACTAACACTTATTTTGGTAGTATCTTAAGATTAGTAACATGATTGTTATTCATTACTTTTAGATGTGATAAATGTGTATTTAATTGTACAGAATGTTTTGAGTGGATGAACATTTACCAAAATCATGTTAGTGAGAACAATATTTTGAATTTAGCTTTTCATTACCTATATGTACAATAAATTGTGTTCAAGTCTTATGATCTTTGTTATTATACCCCATTCTATGAAGTTGCAAGGGTACATAGGTTTTGACCCATGAGTAGGTTGGTAATTTTCATTTTTTATACGACCGCAAAAAATTTTGTGGTCGATATTGGTATGACGTTAGGCGCGTCGTCGTTCCGGCGCCGTCGTCCGAAGACGCATTGGTTTCGCACTCTAACTTTAGTTTAAGTGAATGGATCTCTATGAAATTTTACCATAAGGTTCAATATCACAAAAGGAAGGTTGGGATTGATTTTGGGGTTATGGTACCAACAGTTAAGGAATTAGGGCCAAAAGGGCCAAAAATAAGCATTTTGTAACTTCCAGACATAACTTGTGTGTTAGTGTATGGATCTCTCTGACTTTGTACCACAAGGTTCCATATCACAAAGGGAATGCTGGGATTGATTTTGGGGTAATTGCCTCAAAATTTTAGGAATTAGGGGCCAAAAGGGCAAAAACAAGCATTTTTCTAGTTTCATGACAATAACTTGTGTGTAAGTGTATGGATCTTTCTGAAATTGTACTACAAGGTTCCATATCACAAAGGAAAAGCTGGAATTGAGTTTGGGGGTAATTGCCTGAAACGTTTAGGAATTAGGGGCAAAAAGGGCAAAAAACAAGCATTTTTCTAGTTTCATGACAATAACTTGTGTGTAAGTGTATGGATCTTTCTGAAATTGTACTACAAGGTTCCATATCACAAAGGGAAAGCTGGAATTGAGTTTGGGGTAATTGCCTGAAACGTTTAGGAATTAGGGGCCAAAAGGGCCAAAATAAGCATTTTCTAGTTTCAGACAATAACTTGTGTTCAAGTGTATGGATCTCTGAAATTGTACTGCAAGGTACCATACCTCAAAGGGAAGGCTGGGATTGAGTTTGGGGTGATGAATCATAAGGGGTTCAAAAATTTGGGATTTTTTTCCTTTCTTTTTTTTCCTTTTTTTTTTTTTCTTTAAAATTTTCCATTTTAAGTTGGTTATTTCTGATTTATATTTAAAAGCAAATAATAATGATATGGCAGGAGATACACACCTAACAGGATGTGTAAATTATTATATAATAAGTATTGTGCAATAGCAAGAAATTTTCAATTGCACAGTATTGCGCAATAAAGCAAAAATCTTCAATTGCACAGTATTGCGCAATAGCAAGAAATATCCAATAGCACAATATTGCGCAATAGCAAGAAATTGTCAATTGTACAGTATTGCAATAGCAAGAAATATTCAATTGCACAGTATTGCGAATTGCAAGAAATATTCAATTGCACAGTATTGTGCAAAAGAAGATACTTTGTATAAATTGCTTATTTCTTGACCAATTTCAATGGGGTTTTATTCTTGAACTCTTGGGGTTCTTTAATATGCTGAATCTAATCGTATTAAGTTTTTGGATTTTGGGCCCGTTTTTAAATTGGTCCACATTGAGGTCCAAAGGGTCCAAAATTAAACTTTGTTTGATTTCATCAAAATTGAATTATTGGGGTTCTTTGATATGCCGAATCTAACGTGTATTTAGATTCTTAATTTTGGTCCCGTTTTCAAATTGGTCTACATTAAGGTCCAAAGGGTCCAAAATTAAACTTAGTTTGATTTTAACAAAATTGAATTCTTAGGGTTCTTTGATATGCTGAATCTAAACATGTATTTAGATTTTTGATTATGGGCCCAGTTTTCAAGTTGGTCCAAATCGGGTCCAAAATTAAACTTTGTTTGATTTCAACAAAAATTGAATATATGGGGTTCTTTGATATGCTGAATCTAACCATGTATTTAGATTTTTGATTTTTGGCCCCGTTATCAAATTTTTCCACATTGAGGTCCAAAGGGTCCAAAATTAAACTTTGTTTTTTAGATTAAAAAATAATGTAGAATTGAAGCCTTACTTGGATATGATGTGAGGACCAGTTTTGATTTTTTATACGACCGCAAAAAATTTTGTGGTCGATATTGGTATGACGTTACGCGCTGCGTCGTCTCAAGACGCATTGGTTTCGCACTCTAACTTTAGTTTAGTGAATGGATCTCTATGAAATTTTACCATAAGGTTCAATATCACAAAAGGAAGGTTGGGATTGATTTTGGGGTTATGGTACCAACAGTTAAGGAATTAGGGGCCAAAAGGGGCCAAAATAAGCATTTTGTAACTTCCAGACATAACTTGTGTGATAGTGTATGGATCTCTGACTTTGTACCACAAGGTTCCATATCACAAAGGAATGCTGGGATTAATTTTTGGGGTAATTGCCTCAAAATTTAAGGAATTAGGGCCAAAAAGGGAAAAAACAAGCATTTTTCTAGTTTCATGACAATAACTTGTGTGTAAGTGTATGGATCTTTCTTAAATTGTACTACAAGGTTCCATATCACAAAGGAAAGCTGAATTGAGTTTGGGGTAATTGCCTGAAACGTTTAGGAATTAGGGGCCAAAATAAGCATTTTTCTAGTTTCCAGACAATAACTTGTGTTCAAGTGTATGGATCTCTGAAATTGTACTGCAAGGTACCATACCTCAAAGGGAAGGCTGGGATTGAGTTTGGGGTGATGAATCATAAGGGGGTTCAAAAATTTGGGGGGATTTTTTTTTTTTTCCTTTTTTCCTTTTTTTTCTTTAAAATTTTCCATTTTAAGTTGGTTATTTCTGATTTATATTTAAAAGCAAATAATAATGATATGGCAGGAGATACACACCAAACAGGATGTGTAAATTATTATATAATAAGTATTGTGCAATAGCAAGAAATTTTCAATTGCACAGTATTGCTAATAGCAAGAAATCTTCAATTGCACAGTATTGCGCAATAGCAAGAAATATCCAATAGCACAATATTGCGCAATAGCAAGAAATTGTCAATTGTACAGTATTGCGCAATAGCAAGAAATATTCAATTGCACAGTATTGCGCAATTGCAAGAAATATTCAATTGCACAGTATTGTGCAAAAGAAGATACTTTGTATAAATTGCTTATTTCTTGACCAATTTCAATGGGGTTTTGTTCTTGAACTCTTTGGGTTCTTTAATATGCTGAATCTAACCATGTATTAAGTTTTTGGATTTTGGGCCCCGTTTTTAAATTGGTCCACATTGAGGTCCAAAGGGTCCAAAATTAAACTTTGTTTGATTTCATCAAGAATTGAATTATTGGGGTTCTTTGATATGCCAAATCTAACTGTGTATTTAGATTCTTAATTTTTGGTCCTGTTTTCAAATTGGTCTACATTAAGGTCCAAAGGGTCCAAAATTAAACTTAGTTTGATTTTAACAAAAATTGAATTTTTAGGGTTCTTTGATATGCTGAATCTAAACATGTATTTAGATTTTTGATTATGGGCCCAGTTTTCAAGTTAGTCCAAATCGGGGTCCAAAATTAAACTTTGTTTGATTTCAACAAAATTGAATATATGGGGTTCTTTGATATGCTGAATCTAACCATGTATTTAGATTTTTGATTTTTGGGCCCGTTATCAACTTTGTCCACATTGAGGTCAAAAGGGTCCAAAATTAAACTTTTGTTTGATTTCATCAAAAATTGAATTATTGGGGTTCTTTGATATGCCGAATCTAACTGTGTATTTAGATTCTTAATTTTTGGTCCCGTTTTCAAATTGGTCTACATTAAGGTCCAAAGGGTCCAAAATTAAACTTAGTTTGATTTTAACAAAATTGAATTCATAGGGTTCTTTGATATGCTGAATCTAAACATGTATTTAGATTCTTAATTTTTGGTCCCATTTTCAAATTGGTCTACATTTAGGTCCAAAGGGTCCAAAATTAAACTTAGTTTGATTTTAACAAAATTGAATTTTAGGGTTCTTTGATATGCTGAATCTAAACATGTATTTAGATTTTGATTATGGGCCCAGTTTTCAAGTTGGTCCAAATCGGGTCCAAAATCAAACTTTGTTTGATTTCAACAAAATTGAATATATGGGGTTCTTTGATATGCTGAATCTAACCATGTATTTAGATTTTGATTTTTGGGCCCGTTATCAACTTTGTCCACATTGAGGTCAAAAGGGTCCAAAATTAAACTTTGTTTGATTTCATCAAAATTGAATTATTGGGGTTCTTTGATATGCCAAATCTAACTGTGTATTTAGATTCTTAATTTTTGGTTCCGCTTTCAAATTGGTCTACATTAAGGTCCAAAGGGTCCAAAATTAAACTTAGTTTGATTTTAACAAAATTGAATTCTTAGGGTTCTTTGATATGCTGAATCTAAACATGTATTTAGATTTTTGATTATGGGCCCAGTTTTCAAGTTGGTCCAAATCGGGGTCCAAAATCAAACTTTGTTTGATTTCAACAAAATTGAATATATGGGGTTCTTTGATATGCTGAATCTAACCATGTATTTAGATTTTGATTTTTGGGCCCTGCTATCAACTTTGTCCACATTGAGGTCAAACGGGTTCAAAATTAAACTTTGTTTGATTTCATCAAAAATTGAACTCCTGGGGTTCTTTGATATGCTGAATTTAACCATGTATTTAGATTTTGGATATTGGACCATAATAGGTGAATGTCCAATTTAAAATTTTTAAGTTCTTAGACCACATTCATTCTGTGTCAGAAACCTATGCTGTGTCAAATATTTAATCACAATCCAAATTCAGAGCTGTATCAAGCTTGAATGTTGTGTCCATACTTGCCCCAACTATTCAGGGTTCGACATCTGCGGTCGTATCAAGCTGCGCCCTGCGGAGCATTTTATTAATTGCTGTGTCTAAGGTCAAGGTCAGAGATACTAAGAATTGAATGCAGTTTTTGCAGAAAAATGGTTTCCTGGTGCTATATAAAATATAACATGAGATGGCAACCATATTTGGATTTACAGTCCCATATAATGAGAGGTAGACCCCTATAAACTTTGAGGTCACTATGTCCAAGGTCAAAGTTACTAAAGATTGAATGCAATTTGTGCATAAAAGTGGTTTTTGATGCTAAGTCAAATAACAATATTGAACAGCAACCTTACTGTCATATGTGGTCACATATAATAAGAGGAAGATTCCTACTGTTTTTGAAGTGACTTGTTCTAAGGTCAAGGTCATAGTTACTGAAAAAACAGATTGTGTAAGACAATATACTGTTTCAAATCATTTTCGAAATGAATTCACTTAAGTCAATTTTAAAAAACTATGCTATCAATTCTCTATTAAGCAATTAAAATGCTGATATTTAAACCATTCAATGTTATTTTTTTTTTTATATTGTTATGTTTTGAGTGAGAAAATAAAAAAAATGAAGCACATATTTTTTTTGTTTTTTTGTGCTGTTGATTATTCTTAATGAATTAATTATATGTCATTAAAGAGAATAGAGTGAGTGGTGTACTGAAATTTGGAGGTCTCTAGACTATTGATTCCAATGGGTTTTAGCGCTCTGAGTTGGAGGATCCAAAAATCCTCTCTCTTACTTCTTTTGGACGTCTGACGTGGGGTCATTTGGATCGTTACAGAGAACTTCAATGATTTCAAACAACATACATGTATGGTGAATGTTGTGCTCTGTCTGGTTGAAATGTTCACCAGTAGGTACCAATGACTTGTTTTTGACATATCAGAGATGTTCGCCGAGTCGCGCTTTAACTGGACGTAAATGATATTTGATGTGTTGCAGTCACCAATATAGTTTTATATACGACCGCAAAAAATTATATATATATATTGGTATGACATTGGCTTCGTCATCGTCGTCGTCTAAAGACATTGGTTTTCGCACAATAACTTTAGTTTAAATGAATGGATTTCTATGAAATTTTACCATAAGGTTCAAAACCACAAAAGAAAGGTTGGGATTGATTTTGGGGGTTATGGTGCCAATAGTTAAGGAATTGGGGGCCAAAAAAGGGCCCAAATAAGCATTTTTCTAGTTTCCAGACAATAACTTGTGGAACGGTGTACGAATCTCTCAGAAATTATACCACAAGTTTCCATACCACAAAGGGATGGTTAGGATTGACTTTGGGGGGTTATTGCTCAAACCGTTTAGGAATTAGGGGGGAAAACAAGGGTTTCCTTGTTAGTGGACAATTTAAAAGTAGTGTAAGGGAGGTAATCCAAATACATTTGAAGTATTAAAAAAAAAATTTGGATTACCTTCCTTACATTGCTTTTAAATTATGTATAAAGATGTTGTATTGTCTTGAGGTGATTAGCTGTCAATTAATTTTTAGTTCATCCGGCCCCGAAGGGCCAAGTGAGCTTTTCTCATCACTTGTCGTCCGTCGTCGTCCGTCGGCGTCCGTCGTCGTCCGTCGTCGTTAACTTTTACAAAAATCTTCTCTGAAACTACTGGGCCAAATATAACCAAACTTGGACACAATCATCATTAGGGTATCTAGTTTAAAAATTGTGTCCGTGACCTGCCAAACCAACCAAGATGGCGCCATGGCTAAAAATAGAACATAGGGTAAAATGTATATTTTGGCTTATAACTCTGAAACCAAAGCATTTAGAGCAAATCTGACATGGGGTAAAATTGTTGATCAAGTCAAGATCTATCTGCCCTGAAATTTTCAGATGAATCGGACAATGGGTTGTTGGGTTGCTGCCCTGAATTAGTAATTTTAAGGATTTTTTCCGTTTCGGTTATTATCTTGAAAATTATTATAGATAGAGATAAACTGTATACAGCAATAATGTTCAGCAAAGTAAGATCTACAAATAAGTCAACATGATCAAAATGGTCAGTTGACCCTTAAGGAGTTATTGCCCTTTAAAGTAATTTTTACCAATTTTTGTAAATTTTGTAATCTTTACAAAATCTTCTCCTCTGAAACTACTGGACCAAATTCAACCAAACTTAGCCACAATCATTATTAGGGTACTTAGTTTTTAAAAATGTGTGGTGACCCAGCCAACCAACCAAGATGGCTGCCATGGCTAAAAATAGAACATAGGGTAAAATGTAGATTTTGGCTTGTAACTCTGAAACCAAAGCATTTAAAGCAAATCTTACAGGGATTAACTTGTTTATCAAGTAAATATCTATCTGCCCTCAAATTTTCAGATGAATTGGACAACTGGTTGTTGGGTTGCTGCCCTGAATTGGTAATTTTAAGGAAATTTTGCCGCTTTTGGTTATTATTTTGAAAATTATTACAGATAGAGATAAACTGTAAACAGCAATAATGTTCAGCAAAGTAAGATTCAAATAAGTCAACATGACCAAAATGGTCAGTTGACCCCTTAAGGAGTTATTGCCCTTTATAGTCAATTTTAACAATTTTCATTAATTTGGTAAATTTTGGTAAGTTTTACAAAATGTTTTCCTTTTGTAATCTTCTTTTCTGAAACTGCAGTAGAAAATCAATATAGAAAACAATCTACTAATGAACTGGCAATAAAAATAATTGATAATTCTATAACATGAAAAAAAACACATTAATACCTGATGATGGTGTTTCTTTCTTTACATTGAAAATGATGTCACAACTATAATCCCGAACAATAGGTCGAATGTCAGATATGTTTCAGTACTTTGGCTTCATTTTCTACAGATTCAAGTGCAAATGATGCTTGAATTCCTACACTAATTTATACAGACTTCATCCCTTTCACAGGTAATGCCTGCCTCATATTATATTTAAAACTTTAATAGAATATCAGAAATTTTGAGAGAAAATTAATCAACCATGCAAGATCTAAAACTTAATTAATATTGTTCAAATTATCAATTAACTATTAAAAAAAATTCTCATTAAATAAATATAGTTCTTCATTTTATATTTTATCAGAAGTTTAGGGAAAAATTGAATTTAATTGTGTCCCTTGTTCTCATTTCCTGGGATAAATCCAATACAAATTAAAGTATTGGTATTGAATTAATATTTAAGAAATATTTCAAACCTTACCATTTTCTTCACAAGAATGAAGACCATATTTTCAGTGTCATGAGTATCAGTCATCATATTTGTTGTACTTTGTTGTTTAAAAGTTGAATACAAAAAAGATCAACAAAGCAATTCAAAACCACTTGAATTTTGCAACAACAAATGAGAGTTTTAACGACCTCAGCTGGCTATACAACCCTTGCACAATCA
Organism: Mytilus coruscus; assembly: GCA_017311375.1. Taxonomy (NCBI): domain Eukaryota; kingdom Metazoa; phylum Mollusca; class Bivalvia; order Mytilida; family Mytilidae; genus Mytilus; species Mytilus coruscus. The sequence goes on along the minus strand of CM029598.1, from coordinate 27,761,348 downwards.
ACTGAATTTTGCAGAAATCATTAATAGGAAAGATTGCCCTTAAATGATAATTTTTATTACCTTTTGTTTTTTTTTGGGGGTTGCAACAACAAAACTTCACAACAAACTTTCTCATCACTTTGCATTTCTCGTTAGATAAATTTTACAAAATTCTCCCTGAAACTACTGTCAAATTAAACCAAACTTGGTTTAAATCACCACTAGGATATCCAGGGACCACTGTGTATGATGACCCTGCCTGCCAACATGGCACACATGGCTGAAATAAAACATAGGTTTCAAACGCACTTTTTAGTCTTATATCTCTGAAACTAAACGACAGTACAACAGTTGCATTTATCATGCATCAATTGTAAATAAAAATATCAGGTGAGCGACACAGGGTCCTTGGAGCCTCTAGTTAGAAGTTACTATTAAAGGAATATTAATTTTAGCCATGATTATGTATATATAAAAAAGAAGATGTGGTATGATTGCCAATGAGACAACTGTCCACAAGAGACCAAAATGACACAAAAATTAACAACTATAGGTCACCGTACGGCCTTCAACAATGAGCAAAGCCCATACCGCATAGTCAGCTAGAAAAGGCCCGAAATGACAATGTAAAACAATTCAAACGTGAAAACTAACGGCCTCATTTATGTACAAAAAATGAACGAAAAACAAATATGTAACACATAAACAAACGACAACCACTGAACTACAGGCTCCTGACTTGGGACAGGCACATACATACATAATGTGGCGGGTTAAACATGTTAGCGGGATCCCAACCTCCCCTAACCTGGACAGTGATATAACAGTACAACATAAGAACGAACTATAAAAATCAGTTGAAAAGGCTTAACTCATCAGATGGACAAAAATATAAGTGGACGTGGCAGGGTACTTGTACATCCAAACAACAAAAGACAGTAGGAACAGATCTGAGAGTACTGCAGTTATCTGACAGCTAGTTCAAAGCCACTAACAACTAATAAAAAATCATGCATCTAAGACTAAATTATCAATCCGTACACATCCAACATCCAATGGATTTAGTGTAAAGACGCCATAAAAGTCAGAGAAAACATGACCTTGTGCAATGCCAAGATACGGGTATCGACAGATTGTAGATCCATGAATGTGTATATGTATAAAACATACTAGTAATATAATTAGTTTGCTTTTAATTTACTGATAACAAAATCAATATTTATACCAATAAAACAATATTCAATGATCTTATTACAGTGTTGAATTGGTAACCCTTTAGAATAAGTTTATTTAAAGGAGCGATAAGTTTACAAGGATCATTTCTAAATTTCCGGCACGGTTAACAACATTTCCGTAAAATGAGGATGTGCTATCCCGCTTGAAATAAGTTTTCTACAGGTACAACCAAACTTCAAAACCAAATCTTTATATCTATGGAAAAATTTAGTAAAGGTTTTAAGTAATTTATGGTAACTTTATATTTTAAGACTTTTATGATTTATTTAAATTGGTAATTATGGTTGCAAACTCCATTGGAAATTTGAATTGAGATAAAGACCATATCTTGAGGGAAAGAATTTTTTTTTGGAAAAGGGGAGGAGGTGAAAAAATTTGGGGGGTAAAAAAGAAATGGGGGCAATTTTTCTGATTTCAGATTTCAGGAATTAAATAGAAAATTTCTTTAAAAATTTTTTTTGCAAAATAAAGGGGGACAATTTTTCTCCTCAAGATTTCAGAAGTCAAAAGAAAATTTCTTCAATAATTTTTTTAAAAGGGGGTAGGGGGTAAAAAATTTGAAAAGAAGGGGGTCAATTCGCATCAGCATGGTGTATTGCACAAAAGCAAAAAATTGAATATAAATTCAAATCATATAACCAATTCTAAGTTCTTTGACTACAGTTATTCTGTGTCAGAAACCTATTATGTGTCAAATATTTAATTGCAATCCAAATTCAGACCTGTATCAAGCGCCAATATTGTGTCCATTTTTGCCCCAACTGTTCAGGGTTAGACCTCTGCGGTCGTATCCAGCTGCGCTCAGCGAAGCATTTTATTCTATATTTGCATTCTGTGAATGTACTGTAGAAGGACCATCGGAAATTAATCCAAGGACAGTAGCTACATTCATTGTTTCCGAATTAAGGTCCTTCTCCAGTACATTCACAGAACGCAAATATAGAAAAAAAACTATATTGGTGACTGCAACACATCAAATATCATTTACATGATTACATGCAAGTCTTGTAAACAACAATATATTGGTAAAAGCAAATGTCCATTTAAAGCTCGACTCAGCGAACATCTCTGATATGTCAAAAACAAGTCATCGGAACCTACTGGTAAATATTTCAACCAGACAGGGCACAACATTCACCATATGTCGTTTGAAATCATTGAAGTTCTCTGGAATGATCCAAATGACCCCACGTCGAACTTCCTTAGAAGTAAAAGAGAGGATTTTTGGATCCTCCAACTCAGAGCGCTAAAACCCATTGGAATCAATAGTTAAGAGACCTCCAAATTTCAGTACACCACTCACTCCATTATCTATAATTAAATTCACTGAGTTTGGAACTCTAAACGAAGCCTAGCGATATCCTGTAAACGATAATGCATATACAACATAGCATTTTTACGCATTCAGAGATGAATAATTTCCTGTGCGTTCTCTTTACATTACCCTTGAGGTTAACAATCGCTTAATGTCACCCAACGACGTCCTTGACTAGATTTCACTTTCTGTTTACCGTCCAGTATGTCAGCAAGCTCCTTTCTGTGTTATTTATGTCGGGCCAGCTATAAAAGCAAGAGCAGCCTAAAACAGCTTTTGAACTTGCAGAGCCAACGAATCTTCGATTGTAAAAAGTTCAATTTGAAATTCACCAGATCCGACAGTCTTTTAAACCACAACAGACGGATTCACCCAGGAATTAACGTAAATCAATGGAACCTCTCCAGTACTGCAGCACTAATACAAACAGTCCGCCAAATCAGAAAACAAAATTTGTCAACGATGAATAGATTGCATCCAGCTCGGGCCTTAACAAAAACCATAATCATTCGTCATTGGAAATTAATAAGACTCCAGTGAGTGTCACGTCTTCACCCAATTGGACTTGATGATCTTCAGTTCACAGCAAGCACGGTAAACATCAGCGACATGGAAGAGTTAAAATTTATAGACCAATTCTTGCAGGACATTGAATCGAATTTAAACAATTGTGCGGGCACACCAGAAATACTTATTAACTATGGTGATGATGGTTTACCTTACCTACATACCGAGATAAACTGGAGGGCGCACACGCCACCATGCGAAACGCATATTAGTCACAGAAAGGAGGACACCATGAGCCACATCAAGGCAGCCATTTATGTATGCAGATATATCAGCAAGCAACAACATTGCTCTAAACCAATGCATTTATTAACTTTAATTTTTCACTTATCATTTATTTCATACCATTATTTTGCTATGTCATTTTGATATTAATAAATATCATTTATTTTCATCTGTTTTTGGTTGTTACTAATCACTTTTAGTACCTCTCCGAAACTCAAATTAAGTTCAGGCTAATATTATTATATATTACTTCCGTCTAGTTTATTCTTTCACTGGACTAACTCATCTGCCGGTTCACCCATCCACCGGTTAAACCAACCGCCGGTAACACACCGGATTACCTTGGTTACGGACAAACTGATCCGTCAGAACCGCCGGATGTCAACCGTATACGTATCACTATATAAGGAGACCAAAAACACAATTAAACCATTCAGCCTCTAAAGGAGGTCCATTAAACGACCGAAACCGGTCAGGCTTTATTTTATCATCACGCGCTGTTATTAAGTTGTAACGGCATATATTTTCCTATATTTTATTTAATTATATTTCATTAGTTTAATGCAGAACAATCACAGTGTCTACGTAGATAGGCAGAGCTTGATACGATATCATGTAAAAAAAATTATTATTGGTTTAGAATTTAATATTGCCATTCTTTTGAATTTTTAAACATGAATAGATCAAAAACCGAAAATGTCCTGGACATGCATGACATATTTTCCACTGGAAGTAAAGCAAACAATGTTAAAACAATCAATCAAATAATTAAAACCTGAGCGTTAAGTCTACTTGGTATGAAACACACCTGGCCTGCTCAGTGGGGAATACCTGGGTGGAATATGATGGTGGGTATGTTCTAGAATAATAGTTGTTACCTAAACAAAAGATAATTTGCAATTAAAAGTTTCCAAAAACTGGCAGATTACACACATTACGAATGATATATATTTGTTTGACTGTTATACAATGCTGATATTTCTAGTAACAGGAACTGCTACCCATTTTGTCCTAGTTTGTGTATTCTTTTAAAAATAAAATATGGAACACCACTGGTACTCTATGGAAAATGCATTGCAAAAGAAAAGATCAATAAATATTGGAACAGATATGAAACTAGTTTCAGAATTTCTTTTTAATAAAAGTTAAAAAAGCGGAAAATATATAACTCTTATAATTTTGTAATTAAAACATGCAAAAAGAAATAAACATAAACTAAGGCTGAAAAAACAAAGTTGTAATGCAGCGAAGTAAGCTTAAATTCATGCTATCGAAAGGTAAAAAAACAGGTTATCAACCTTTGGCGTAGAAAATTAACTTATGACGAGTATTTTGTATTACCCAGAGGTTTGAAATTAATTCCTTCACCGACAGTCATAAGGGCAAAGCACGATTTATTACACAATTTCGACGAATTAGCCAGGAAAATGAGATGTCGTTACTTGTATCACGGTAACTTGGACGAAAATCATCCCTTCAGAGTTAGCACATACTTACAACGTCTCGTCCAATCAAATTGCTTGAATTTGCCTTCTAATTTTCATAGTACATACTTTTTCCGTGTACTAAGTAACTACTCATGAATGACCACGAGGATAAGATTTCATTGTATCGTAATCAAGATATTAAGTCAAAAATTGCCACTGGCTATTTTGAATAAAAATGCTGTGTTCCAAATTAAATTAAATAGTTTGTAATTAGTTTTCACATTGATTTTTAAATATCCTGCTATTAAAAATCTTTGGATCTAAAAAATGTTTTTGACGAATGCAAGTTTCTTTCATTTAAATAAAGAGTAACAAATATGGTTCTTTATACCTTGATTAGAGTACAACGCCATCTTAAAATTGTCATAATTTATCATCCATGCAATTACTTTGTACACAAAAAAGTGTGTACTATGAAACCTTGTGAAGGGAAATTAATGCAACTTGATCTATTTCGTCATGAATTGATTGCTTGATTGATTATTGGTTGCTTAATGTCCAGTGGCAAATATTTCATGCATGTTCAGGACGATGTCATGAATTGAAAAACCCTAATAATGTCTGAAGAGAATGTGCCACCTTATATATATTTTGATAAATCTTTTAGTTTTTACTTTGAAATAAAAAAAAAAAACATAAACCCTAGTATCTTTGATCTGTTGGTAGTTGCTTTTTAATGACTATCCGCTAGACTATTTATGGGGACATAACAGGGGCGGATCCAGTCATTTTTAAAAGGGGGGTTCCAACCAAGGAGAAACAAGACATGTAAAGCTTACACTGCAATTTAATTATTGCCTGCTTTTGGTCAATTTATTCTGTCATCTTACCATGTAAAGAAGTACATGTATAGTAAAACACCGCTTTATATCAATAATCATACTTACACCAGCAGCTACCATCTTTTCATTCTGGAGTCAAGGGCCTTTTGAAATCACATATTTTACAATGATACTAGTGAGTAGATTTACAAAACTTCGTTAATGAGCTCCGTTTTTCAAACACCTGTGAACAAGTAGTCAGCAAAAATAAACTATCAAAAGACCAATTAAAAGATTACTCGAGTTGTAAATATGTGCTAAATTGGATAGTCTATGAAAAGGTATATACTATGAAATTACGAGCTCGGGGCAAGCCCCTCGCTCTAAATTTCATAGTATATACCTTTTCATAGACTAACCTAGACGTATATACTATGAAATTACGAGCTCGGGGCAAGCCCCTCGCTCTAAATTTCATAGTATATACCTTTTCATAGACTAACCTAGACTTAAAACTGGACACGCACTACTATTTACCTAATTTAATACTATTTAATACCTAACTGGATAAATTTTGCCTGAAAGCACTTAGATTTAATATCAATACATATGTTAAAGGCATGTACAGAAAAGGTGTTAAAGATTATTTCACACTTAATTACCTTAATAATGGTAATCAAATTAAGTATGGGACTGGATATATGCATATCTTGCCCAAAATACCCAAATTAATTGAATTGGAATTAGTAAAAATAAATAACAATGGGTTTAACATTGAATACACAATGCCGCTTTTTAAGTAGAGCTGCTGAGACCGGTTAAACATGTCATCATTGACGTGGCAGTACAAAATTTGGCAAGACATATAAAAATGTTCGTCTTGAAGGCGGGAATCAGAAAATTGGTCTTGTCAGGCGTGAATTTGTGTACAAAGAGAACTTTTGGGCAAAAACCACGTTTTTTAGTCAAAAAGTGCGGAAAACTGGAAATAATTTATTAAAATGTCAGTTTTAGTCTGATTTACTTGATCAAAACACCACATTGTTTGTTATAGCGTATACTAGACAAAAAAATAAGCTTGCCTAGTTTTGATCCCTAAAACATGAAAATAATGGGGAAATCTTCATTTTTGGTGCAAAAAACACAAAACAATGAGTCTTCAAATTATGCATTTTATGCTACCACAAAGAACCACTATATATATATATTAATTTTTTTTTATGAAAAGGTATATAATGACATTTTTAAAAACGAAAATTTGAAATTTCAAGTGACAGTTTTGGGTCAAAAAGATCATTTTTAAGAATAGAAATTGTGAAAAAAATTGACAATTTCATGCGAAAATCAATAAGTTTCAAAGACATAAAAGCTTGAAAAGTTTCAGCTGTTGGAATGTATCAATTATGTTTGTTTTAATACCAAAATTAATTTATCAGATTATGAACTGTTAAAAAGGGAATGGAAATCGAATTATTTCTTCTTCAAAAACTCCCTTTTTACATAAAAATAAATTAAAATAAATAAATAAGAAAACCTGCAAAATCCTTATTTTTTTTTTTTTTTTTTTGTCGTTATGATAGCTTAATAACTGCTTTCTTAGTTCTCATGATTGATTGATTGATTGTTGGTTGTTTAACATCCAGTGACAAATGTTTCATGCGTGTTCAGGACGAGAACAATAAATACATAAGGTAGGTCCTGTAACAGAGGCTTTTTGGAATGAAGGTCGGGGAAATTTAGACTGCTACTGGAAATTGAGGGTATATTGGACAGAGACAGAAATTTTGCCTTGCAACAGGCCACCTACGGACCACTCAAAGAGTCGTTACAAGGGTTCTTAACGTGCAGAAAGCGTGGCACTCTCTCGCATCGGATTTAACGTCGTGTCTGCATACTTGTACATCCCGCATAGCTAAATGGACGCCCCACTTTGGCAAGGGTGTTACTGCCGGTCGGAAGAAGACTAGTAGTTATCCTATTTCTATCCCCCAGTCACCCTTGGTGTATGCATTCAATATATACAATTTTTCCTTTGGTGTAGAAGATAAAACAGAAAATCCCATCAGACCTAGAACAAATCATACAACAAATTGTAACTGCAATTCTGGGATCAACTGATGTAGATCATTTCTTGTCTCTGCTACAGACCGACATTGAAGACAAGTGCAGCCCTTGGTTGATCGATTTAAAGCCGAGGGTCGGGCAATATCTCCCACATTCAAATTTTGGGATGATTTTGTAACGAAAGTACTCCAACCAATTAAGATCTTAATTAGTTCTACAAGGAACGGTATTTGGGAAGTCTTCCAGGCAATGAAAATTGAGCTGCTGCCTCTTCTGTTTGCCTCAAATAGGAATAACTATTCTCGCTATTTGGCAGTCAATACATTACTCATGAATCGTCTTCTAGAGAATGTTTCTAAACATTTCTGTGATGGTTTTGCTTGTTTGCAGCAAAGTTGACTTCTGGCCTTTTTAATTCGGTGTGAATGGATTATACCATTGAGACAACGGAGAATAAAGACCTGAAAGGTAATGGTGGTATAATTGGTTTGACAATGAAAGGTCCTGTGCTTACTAAGTGGTTTATGGCAAGACCACTAACATCGCAGTACAGTATCAGATTCAGAGATGACATCAGTCAGTCTGGAGACAAGATCAAGATCCATCATGAAGCTTGTCAGAAACGTTGGAATGAAGATGTTCAGAAATTATGCGAACTTTTTGATTCAGCATTCGTTGATCCTTTTGAATTATCAGATACTCCTTAACATCTAGTAAATATAGCAACAGGTTCTGTGGCTCCAAAATGTATCGAGATCAGTCTTGGTAATGCCCTTGAAACTGGTTTAGCTATGATGAAAAAGTTTGTAAAAGAAAGATTGATTGATACTTATCTTATGAATACGCAACGGAAAAGTCTGTATAATAGTTTACCAGATCTACAGTGAAAACTATGACCGAAATGAAGAAGAAGGTTAAAATTAAGAAATCCTCTGTTATAATGGACGGTGAGATAATGTACTTGCGTTTGCTTGCAGTTAACCCAAGAAAGAAAGTACTACTTTCTAGAGTGATATCTTTCGAAAACGCACAAGTCTCTTTTTAAAAGCATGTTTACAGATGATGGGAAAATGACGGCATGCGTTAAATCACAATTTATGGAGTGTCTTGAGGGGGTTTGTCAGTCGGAGAAGATGACGTCTATAGATAGATGTAATGCACTGATATATGATGGGGATGCGGTCATACAGATGCTGAATCCTCTTCAGGGACAGTGGTACCTACAACCTTTGAAGACATGGCCAAACGGCTTTTTTGACTATATTTGTTTCTCATAGTCGGCATTGCAATAATGATCGTCCTACTAAGCAAATACATATAGTATTTGATAGATATCTGGAGGAAAGTATTAAAGGACAGACACGGGGAAAACGAACTGCTGGAATCGTAAGTTCAGTACACCGGGTAAGACCTGAAATCAGAATTCCCTCAAATTGGAAGCATTTTTTAGGAAATGGAGAAAATAAAGCAAACCTTGCTGAATTTTATACTACTTACATTTCCAATAATGAATTCGTTTGCAAAAGGAACAAATTTTACTGATCAGCCGTGGAAGTGGACACAACACTGTAAAAGTCACACATGTATCAGTAACGAATGTTGCAGAGTCGTATTGTATTTCATGCTATCTATTCAGTCAACCAACTGACAAAAAAGTAATCTTCCCTCCTGATACAAATGTTCTGGTGCTTCTTATACAACACAGACAATCAATAGCAGCTGCAAATGTGTACTTTCTGACGGTTAGAGTAGGTAAGCATGCTAGCTTAGTACGATACATTTCAGTTGATGATATAATTAAGGAACTAACACCTTCAATAAAACGTTTTCTTCTTCCACTGTACTGTCTGACTGGTTGTGACACCACAAGCTGTTTTGGTCATGGAAAGAAGTCAGCTTTTCGACTGCTAAAACAAAGAGCCGGTTCTCATAATGGCCTTGCAACATTGGGTTCCTCAGATCTAACTTTAGATCAATTTAAGCATTGTATGTCATTTGTAGGTGATCTTTATGGTAAAAAGAACTGTTTTTCATTTGACAGTTTGCGTTGTGAAAAGGCTGACAAAAAAAAAATTCCCCAAACAGAAAACAGTTTCAAACTTCATGTGTTGCGCTGTATCTATCAGTTGAAGATCTGCATGGCGTAATGCAAATGCTGATATGCATGAGCAAGTTGGTCCTATTATGTTTGGATATGGAAGAGATCTTGAAACTGACACTATTATGCCAAGGTTGATGAGCCAACCTGCAGCAGCACCGGAACTTTTGAACAATTTGATTTGTGAATGTGATAAACATAATTGTTCAGAGAGCTGCACTTGTCTCGAAAATGAACAAGCTTGTACAACCGCTTGTAGTTGTAGGGCATCTGCAGATATCGCGGATGAAACAACCCGTAACAACCCTATGACAATTGAAGCGATGGAATTACTTAGTAGTGATAATGACTTTGACTTTGTCAAAAACACAAATATTTGGCAACTTTTACAGATATAATGTTTTGTAAACTTTTATGGTTTTTGGGTTTTTATTTTAATAAAATTATTATGACATTGACCTAATATTACACTATGAATATGAAACCTTGTACATATAAATGATTTATAGTCTTTATTGACACAAACACCAATTACTAAATTTACAGCCTGCAGATTAATGCAAGAATCGAGATCCATTTTTTCACTTAGTTATCATAGTTGATATTCGAAACATGAAAATCGGTCTAAAATACATTTTTATGATGATTTTCCAGTTTTCAGCACTTTTTGTCGAGCCTGCGACATTTATCATTTATGTCGCGAAAGCGAGACATAGCGATTCTAGATTCCGTCGCCGGCGTCGGAGTCGGCTGCGTCAACATTAAGGTTCAATCTGTGGTTAAGTTTTTTTTTAGACATCAATTACTTTGTCAAACCTTCATGGAATGTTATGAAATTTGGACAAAAGCTTGTTAATGACCAAAATACAGTATCCAGAGCAAAATTTTGAAAATATTTATTTCTATTTTTCCGTATTTGAATGATAAATGGACTTATTTTTTTTTACTCTTAACATTCAGATTCAGTCTGAGGTTAAAGTTTTCAGTCATCAATAACTTTGTCAAACCTTCATGATATTTTATGAAATTTGGACAGAAGCTTGTTAATGACCAAAATACAGTATCCAGAGAAAAATTTTGAAAACATTTATATTTTTATTTTTCCATATTTTACTGATAAATGTATTTTTTTTACATTTAACAAGTAGATACAGTCTTGGGTTAAAGTTTGTTACGCATCAAATACTTTGTCAAACTTTTGAAAATATATTTTCATTTTCAGTATTTTTCTGATACATAGACTTAGTTTTTACAGTTTACATTAACAGACAGTCTGGGATTACATTTTTTTTTTTGACATGATAAGTTTAGCCTTCATGGATTGTTATGAAACTTGGACAGAAGCTAATCTTCAAGATCAAGAAAAAGCATCTACAGAGAAAGTTTGATTTTTAAAAAAATTCTGTATTTTACTGATAACTAGACTCACTTTATAAGTCAACATTACACTTTTACACTGAAAGCAGCAATCGTAGGCGAGACACATGGTTCCGCGGAACCCCTTACGAATGTTTCATCTAAATTACAGTTTTTTTACAAAATTTAAGATTGTACACATTTTTCGACCCAGCAAGACTGGTTTCCATATTCGTGACTTTGATATATAACAACCTTTGTTGTACTGCCACGTCATTGAACTCCTTAATTAGAGCACTTTTTGATATATAGCTGCTCTACTATATCGGCCTATAGGCTATCATATTTATTATATTCAAAAACAAATACAACACACTTACATTAAATATACGTCTGATCTAATAAACAAGTTGGAAAACATTAAGCCTAATGCAGATTGCTGGCTATGTAGTTTTGATGTAGTCTCTATGTACACTGATTGCCCGATCATTGAATTATTATCGGCAGTTATAATTTCGTATCATAGTGTGATAAGTCACAATACAAAATCAAATGCCCACCTACAAATGATCTAATTTATCTCCTTAGATTAGTTTTAGAAAACAACATTTTTTTATTTTAATGGACAGCTTTATAAACAAAACATAGGTGATCAAAGCGATTGGCGCAATGCCTGGGAAGCCCTGAAATCTGTGATATTCTTATTTATAAAATTATAAAAGAAATTCTGTCTAAATCTGAACATAGAAAAAATATCTTTTTCTATGGAAGGTATTGTGATGATATTATATTAATACATCACGGCGATATTAATGAATAATTAGAGTTAGCAAATATTCAGTAAATATTCATCACCCGTTCCTTAAATTCACACTTTAATTTTCATCTACAAAAATAATTTGTTGATGTTAATATTTTCAAAAGAACCAGATCTTAAATGTGAAAACACACTTCAAACCAGCGAACTCATTCCTATATCTACATCGCACAAGCTGTCATAGTCGACACGTGTTTGCAGGTTCCATAAAGAGCTAGGTCATCAAATACATTAGAACAACAATTTCTATATCTACATCGCACAAGCTGTCATAGCGACACGTGTTTGCAGGTTTCATAAAGGGCGAGGTCATCAGATACATTAGAACTACAAATACTGCTGATGATCTACAGCATATTTTGTTACAGATCAGATTGAACTAACTTAGAAGAGGATATAAGGAGATTGAAATCCAACAGTACATAAATGAGGCATTATTAATTGATAGATCTGATTTATCCAGAAAAAAACATCAAAACACACAAAAAGGAAATTCCCTTAGTATTGGCAACGAAATTCAACCCGTGCATTCACAAATTAATACAATGCATCATTAAACATTGGGATCTACCCCCATTATGATGCGGTTTGCAAAGACATATTGTCGGTCAAACCAATAATAGCTTATAAAAATCATAAACATATAGCCGATTTGTTAACATCGACAAAACTAAAATAATATTATAGGTGAATCCTATAGGTGATGATGGCGGGCCTACTATGCTTAAACCCATTCATAAATGTTAGTATATAATACAAAAACCGCCGAAATACTTAACTAGTGTAGGATTGATGTAAGCAATTACAAGTCTAGTAATACAAGCATCTTTTTTATTATTATATTGCAATAAAATTACAATTAAATACTATGTATATGGAGTCTTCCGAATAAGATTTTTTTTGCATTCGGGTTTTAGATGGATGTTGGAATGCGTGGATGTTAGGTGTCATTTATAGACAAAAGAAGATAACAAATAAACAAATAAAAAATAAAAGATGACTTTGCCTCCGGTTTCTTGTGGAGATCGTCTTGCTCTATTTTGACGTGTAATATTTTGTTGACAATTGGTTGCTGTTTCGTCTTTTGTTCACCCTTTAGTCGACGTGTTTTTCTATTGTTATTTTGGTATCCTTTTATTTTTTATGGATTGACTCGTAATCGAAAAGTTGTCATGTTTTAAAAAATGTGTAGAGGATTGTACAGTAATGCAAGAAATAATTTATTTTAAATGAAAAGTCGGTATGCATGATCTATTTATTCATAACACAAAATCCCTTCACACGTGACAAAAGCCAAAGTAAATATACCCTGTTTTGCTGTTCTTCAACTAAAAGCTACAATGAGGTAATCAACTTGAAAGAAAGGATTTAACTCACTGCAAAATCAAGACAACCCCTAACACTGGTGCGTATGGAATCAACTTTGTTTTCAAAAGCTTTTATGTAAATATCAAATTCACTTTGAAAAAAAAATCCAAAATGAGGAAATAGAGAGTTGCATTTGTTTTTTTTTTATATACGGTTAGCAAGCGCACTAATATGCTTAATTGCAGCCAACAGTTTACAAATCTAAATTTATACACAGAGATATTGAAGCATATGTTGCTATAAAAAGAGTCAATTTTAATGTTCAAAAGTTCAATTCAACTTGTTTCAAACTTGTTCAAGCCTCAGTGTGAACGCGGCCTTATTTACAGATATGGTTAAAATACTTCCCAAATAAATGCATAAGTGTCTTCAGCAATATGAACTTCAAGTTATCCGTCTATGGAAATCCACAAACACAGATACAATCCATTTTAAGAGATAATCTGTATTGTATTTGAAGCTTTGTGGGCGTCCATCGATGCGACAGATAAACTACCGATGGACGTCCGCAAAGCTTCAAATACCATGCATGCATACTATTACAGTAACCGTTATCTCTATTCTAATGCAAAATAAACAAATCATTCAATTTTAGTCATTATTTCGGTGTAAAATTTTCATTAAACGGAAATTCTGCGAAATGATGTTATCTTCTTTGGCATCATAGGTATGTTTCCGGTTTCAAACGTTAACACCGGTCGTTTTCTGGCTTTTTGTCCGCCTCAGAATGTAATAAAATTTGTATAAAGAAGATTTCTATGTGCAAAATGTAAAGTTTTTTTCCCTTATTATTGGAGATGCTACATTTCGGAATTCAAAATGTCGGCTTCCTTTATTTACAGACAGGGAGATAAATAATTTTACGTTGATTGTCATCCAATCAGAACCATTGATACAACATAATTGCATTAAAATTTTAAAGTGAGAAGGTACCAATCAAAAACCGTAAATCGAAGGAAGATAGATAACACTATAAGCAAATGGTGTAAAACTTTGTGATATCATCAACGAGAAAAAAGAAGATACGTTTAGACAAACGACAGGTGGAACATATCCATGGTCATCTGTGACACAGATATTCAATAATGGTCAACCAAATCACGATGGTGTACGTTTAATTTTTGAATAAATGATTTCAACTTTATACCATTAGAAACCTTTGGTTCAATAGTCCCTCGCATTTTCTAAATTTAAATCGCCTCGTTTTTTAATACTTAATCGATCCATGTTTGTGATTTTAAGATATAAATCTCTATAGGAAGCTGATCTGACTGAATATGTATCTTTGATTTTAAAAGTCAATGGGATTGATTAGTTCAACATAGTCACCAAATTTGAAATATTCATCTTTATAGAGGAAATGAATATCAAGGATCATGCTAGATTCTTTTCATTCATTTTAGAAGCAACTGTAACGAGTCTGTATCCCAAAAAGGGGGGAAAAACCAACAAAATCTCAGGAAACAATTTAACAGATTTCCGTAATGGACGGTTGTTCCTGGTCTATATATTTTTATCTACAATATTTATATAGCGCATTATCTAATAAAAATTACTCTTAACATAAAACAATCAATGCAGTTAAAAGAGGTGTTTAACATTAAAACCATCAATACAATAAGAATGAATTAAAATTTTGAACACATATAAAAGGAAAAGAACAATTAAAAAAAAATAATTAAAAAGGCATATACTACGACGGAAAGAACAAAGATAAAAAGTTACTGTCAGTATAAGAAGTTAAATGTAATCACTGAATGCGAGTCTAAAATAATGTGTTCTAAATTTTTCTTAAAAAATTTGATGGAGTGTTCATATCTTAGATGGCTCAGAAGATTGTTCCAGAGGCTCGCAGTAGCTTTGGCGAAACGTCTTTCTCCATAAGTTGTTTGTGCGAACACGTGGTTGTATTAGTCGCATTGCATTTTTCGATCTAAGAGATTTTTATGGTTGATAGGCGCTAATAAGTTTCTCAAGATAGACAGGCGCTAGGCCATGTAGAATTTTGAAAGTATATAAAAGCAGTTAATGTATTCGGTACTGCACCGGGATCCAATGAAGTGACACAAGAACTGGTGTAATATGATGGTGTTTCTTGGTATGTGTAACGAGTCTAGCTGTCGTATTCTGTACTCGCTGTAACTTATTTACACTGGTGGCGTCCTTTTTTGTTCATTACATTAAAAAAAATGGTGATAAGCCGAATTGGATTGTGTCACAATCGAGGAAATGATGTTTAGGTTGAACATATCTTGGCCACATGTCATATTCCGTATCGGTCAATCAAACTATGTTTAAGTCCGCCTTTAGAATTTTTAAAGGGATGACGTCAACTTTGCCATTTGAAAATAATAATAATAAGAATAAATTCTTTATTTAAAGAGAGTAACTCAATTAGAATTGGTCTAATTTTCCTTGAGGTCCTCAAACAAAATACATGTATACCGAGGGAAGAACTAA
Organism: Mytilus coruscus; assembly: GCA_017311375.1. Taxonomy (NCBI): domain Eukaryota; kingdom Metazoa; phylum Mollusca; class Bivalvia; order Mytilida; family Mytilidae; genus Mytilus; species Mytilus coruscus. The sequence continues at coordinate 27,745,615 of CM029598.1, read as the reverse complement.
AATTTGCTTCCGCAAATTTGCAGATTTAACATTGTTGTGCTGATATTTAGAGTAATTACAGTTATATGGGTCATTATCAAAAACATGCAAATTTCGATGAAGTAATATTTGGAAAAACGATGTCATTGTTTAAAACATTTAAATGTGTCCTCTATTCTATAGTATGGTAGCAACTATTTTCAGAAAATGCATTGGGAAAATGAAGGGTTCCTTCAATTTTACAATTTTAGGTCATCCTTTGATAGAATCGTGTCAATGGTGTTACCAATTTAAAACATGCATTTAGGTACTAAATATTATTGTTAAACATCAAACAACTGTTCCAATTTGTTGTTAAGGTTTAAATTACTACTTATTGACATTATTCCTCTAGCTATACATTCTTTTAAACATATATTTCAGAATACATTGTCGTAAAAAGTTGGCTGTCCTAATTATGGCTGTTGTAAATACTAAAAATACACTTAAATTGAATATATGTATAATGTATAAGATGAAATGATAAGAATATGCTTAATCCTTCGTATACAACCTAAAAACACTTTCATTTATGAATAAAAATTAAAAAGTATCGCATTTTTATATAGTAACACCACTGACTCTTCAGTAACTCCAATGACACAAAAGTATCACCATTGACAACACATTTCAAATTTTACTTTTATTAAGTACTGAACACAAAACAGAGAACACTGAGCAAAAGAAAAAGAAGAAAAAATAATTTTAGGCTTAAAAATCTCAAATTATATAACATAATATCAATAACTAAAATGTCAGTAGTGTTACTAAATAGTGTCATTGGTGTTACCAGCATACACCAGTTTTGAAAACTTTGTATATGTAATACATGATATTGTTAAAACATTGTTAAATAAGTATTGTTTGTTATAAATAATATGATGTTTCGCTTGTTAAACATGAAAGAAACACCAAAAAATGCTGATTGTCATAATATATTCAGTGGTGTTACTAAGCTGGTCAATGGTGTTATTTTATTAAAATGGTCTCACCATTGACAGTAACACCATTGATTTTCAGGTGTATTTTAAGATTTAGTTACAAAATAAGGGCTCCATTCCCCTATTTTATATGGTGTTCCTGGTGCATGTTTCTACAATCAATATATTTCATAATTCAAAGTTCAGGAATTTAAAAAAAAAAGATTTTTATAAGGGTACACCATGGACACTATTTTCAATTACGATATAGCTTGTACTTACTTTTAATATTTTTTTACTAAATTTTCAACATAAATGTTTGTTTTCTTTTGCATAACATGCTTACAGGTAACATTGCTAAGGGAGAAACTATTGTAAATGCTGAAATATTGAGAAAGATAACTCTTACCCTACCAATTTGTCTTTTGGTTACACCATTGACTTAAAAAATGAGACTTTTCCTTTTGGTTAAATTTTTATTATAAAACCAACATACACCTTCCAAATCATTAAAAAATGTTTGTATGTATCAAATGGAAAAAAGTGATAATTTCTAATAACAAATGATATGAATAATAGCCCTATTTCAGGTCTGAAGGATTTATAGTAAGAAAAACAGTTGATTCTGGCTATATCCAAGGGTTTGAGAAAAAATTAAGAATGTTTTTATAACATTTCATACTGTAAACTGTGTATAGTGTATCACAAAACATTCATATCTTTCATATGCAATAGTTATTTTGATACATTTTGATATAGTTTCATGTCTTTTGACTTGAAAAGACCAAATAACATAGTTTTGCATGTTTTTTTGATAATGACCCATATATATGTTTTCAATTTAGACTTGTTTATATATATATATGCATCAGTTCGAATCCCAGCCGGGGAAGAATAAAAATTGCGGGAATCTAACATTGTTGGGCTGTTATTTAGACGAATTATATATATGGCAACAATTAATAAAGTTTTCTTGTTCTAACTATAAAAGACAAATTATTTAACTTGCATAGAATTTTCAAGAAAATGATTGTAACAATGTTTCTTGAATAATTCCACATTACGACATTTTTTTTATTGTGAATGGTAAATCATTCTATACCTTGGTTGCAGAATAACGGATTTTATTCTTACAAAAATAAGTATTTGGTCTTGGAACAAATAGATCGTTATTAGAGACAGATCACAAGTTGTAGTGTTGAACATCATTATTAATTAGCAGTGATAAGTAATCAGGTGTTAGTCCATTTATAATTTTATACATTAGATTTAAAATTCTGTAAATGATAGCCATTTTTAAGAAGAAAACATAAAATTTGATGGAACAGAAATATCACATTCAAGTATAATTCTTGCTACTCTTTTCTGAAGTTTAATGATTCTATTTGAATCGTTTTGTAATAAATTTCCCCAAACTGAACTACAATAGTCTATATATAGTAAAATATATGCATTATAAAATAGTTGTCGTATTTGTATAAGCAAATATTTTTAAGTTTATACACAAGTGATATTTTAGATGAGATAATCCTACATATACGATTAACATGTTCTTCCCAGCTTAGATTTTCATCAGTCAATTCCAAGTAATTTGAAAGAATGGACAGTCTCAATACAGGTTTCGTTTATGGTAATATATAAATCTTGTATTTGTGTAAGTTTTTGTTATAAACTTAATTCCATACATTTTGTTTTGTGCTGTTATTGTTACACCAAGATTGTACAGCATTTAAATCATTATGCAATATGCTGTTATTTTTTTCGATTTTCTTATCATGAAAATGCAATGTTGAATTATCAGCATATAAATCCATGTTGGATTGTTTAACATGAAGTGGTAAATCATTGCTTTGAATTAAAAATAATAGAGGACATAAAATAGAACTCTGAGGTACTCCTTTTTTACAAACGTTTTATCAGATTTTATATTTGCGTAGTGAACTTCTTGTTGTCTTTTAGACAAATATGATTTTACCAAATTTATCATAATATGTTCTCCGATATGATAAAATGTTATCTTTTCTAAAAGTATGTCATGGTTAATAAGATCAAAAGCCTTACTGAAATCCAGAAACACAGTACCAAATACTTCTCCATTATCTAAATATTTTAACCATTCGTCAATTAATTTAGTCAGGGCGGTTTGACATGATTGACCTCGTCTGAAACCTGACTGAGCTATATGTAATAATTATTTATCAATCAAGAATTCGTATAACTTTGTTTTAAATGTCTTTCAAAAATCTTAGATATGGTATTTAAGGTAGAAATTGGACGATAATTGGAGGGAACATATGTTGCTCCTCATTTTTGATAAGCAGTTATTTTAGAAAAAGAGGGGCGAAAGATATCAGAGGGACATTCAAACTCATATGTCGAAAATAAACGGACAACGCCATGGTTAAAAAAGAAAAGACCAATAGACAAACAATAGTACACAAAACACAACATAGAAAACTAAAGACTGAGCAACAAGAACCCCACCAGAAACTGGGGGTGATCTCGGGTGCTCCGGAAGGGTATAGCGTGTTTTAATTTTTCCGAAAAACGATTTGATTTAATACTTTTGTTCATTAGAAAAGTTAGTGATGGCGATATTATCTCTGTACTAAGCTTTAAAAATTTTGGACCAATTCAATCTGAACCTGGTGATTTATTAGTATTAGGGTGTTTCAGTTGTGTTCACACCTCTCCAACAGAAATGAGGTTTAATTTAAAACTTTCTGTTTCCTTCGAAATGAAATTTTGTAACAAAGAAAAATCCATATCTGAAGTACTATTTCCAATAAATTTTTCAGCAACCGAAGAAAAATTAACATTTAATCTTTGGGGTTATATAACAAGATTGATTTTCATACTGCATTTTAGACGGGAAAATATTATCCATTTTTGGTTTAACTCTTTAATATGATTCCAAAGATCTTTACTATTTTTTTAACCAGATATAGCGTTTTGATAATATTTCTTTCTTGCATTAGATATTAACGACGTTGTTTTATTTCGCCACTTTTTAAAATTTACCGAGTCTTTTTTTGAATGATACATATTTCTGTATTGAATGGAAATTTTAATAACTACCTTGTGAGCAGCAGCCCTATAGCACTGAAATCATTCTAGGAAACATTAGTCTTGGAATATCGTGATTACTTATAAATATATACAGGTGATACTGAAATGTTGCGTCATGGAAATGGAAAGTCGGCAGTGAGAAAATAGAAATCTCATTTGTCGTGTAGTTTAGTTTTTAATGGACTCGCATTGTCAATGTCTAAAGTAAATTTAGTCAACAGCAGATAACCAATGATAAAATCTCATAAATCGATAAAGAGGACAAATCAGGGTTACACACATACTCTGGGGAAATCGCTTTAACTCTAAAAGGAGCGAGACCGGTTGCGTCGACAGGATAAGCGTCTCCTCCTGTGCATGCACCACATGCATTCAAAATGCCAAAATTGAAAAAGGACACAATCGCTAAGTCAAGATATAGAACATTTCTAATCTAGTCAAAGCTAAAAAAAAATGGATCTTAATTGCAACTCAGGTCACTCTCATTATCCAGAATAAAACAATCTTCTGTATTAAGGAGTATCAACTACATTTTTTTGGAATAGAATTTTCCAATTTTGATTGCATGAAATGCTGGCAAATTTCTTTAAATTATCATAAAATGATCATCAATTTGTACTACGTTCATTGAAAGGGATACAAAATTTCTAAATTTAAATGCATTCTATATTCTTCGACTTAATTTAAGTAATTTCATCTGGTATGTGAGTTCTTCGAGTTTGCTGTCAGCATAATATTTCAGTAATCGATACACCAAAGTTCAATAACGCATATTCATCCACCATTACAGTGCTTTTTCTTAACTAATTGCTATTTTATGCTCTTCTATGTACCTCTAGTTATCCCACTGATCGAGATAAGAGTGGGCGGTTTGAGTACTAAACAAGGTCAAGTTTAATCACACCACATGTGTATGTGCATGAGGCCTAAGTCTATATCTGAACAGTTTATGTCTGTTAAGAAATTTTGTGCTGAGAGGAGATCTTTGATAGCCTCAGTAAATATATTCATAATTTAAGGATTTTCGCTACTATGTTTCAAAATAACAAGCTTTTTAAAAGACTATTATAAATTGATAGTATATAAAGGAACCAAAAAAAGCAGAAAAAATAAGGATCCGTGTGCTTGTTTTCGAGATATAAGCCATTGAAAATTTGGCGGGAAATGATTCTCTCTAGACTTTTCATACATTTAACATAAGCACCCTTTTTCTTTTAAAAACTATGAAAACATAACCAGGATTTTATAGGCTTTTCAAATATGGCCTTTTCAACTATATGTAATAATATTATGAAAAGAAAAGTAAGGGTTAGCGGGCAAAATCTTTTAATGGCAGTACATGGATGAAACCAGTGGATTCCGAATATCTTGAAAAAATTCAAAACAAGAGGAGCGAACATCCTTAAAGAAAACTCAGGATGACATAGAGTTTGATAAATGACAGAGACTCTTCCGTTTTGTTTAACATCGTATGTTGATCTCGGAGATGTCTTTTGAGGGTTCCTTGTGTTGTTTAGTTCGTGGCTCATTGACTTTCCCTTAATTCGTATATTGTATGCTTTTATATCAATCACAAAAAGCCAAAACTTTGCTTATAGTCTGCTAAAAAGGGGTGACATTTGGTCATTTTTGTTTGCCGGATGTTGATGAGTTGACTTTTATTTTAGAAACAGAGGGGCGAAAGATACCGAAGGGACATTCAAACTAATTAGTCGAAAATAAACTGACAACGTCATAGCAAAAAAAGAAAAAGACCAAAAGACAAACAACAATATACAAAACACAACATAGAAAACTAAAGACTGGGCAACAGGAACCCCACCACAAACCGGTATTCTTCCTTACTGAAATATATAGTCTTCATAACTGTAAATACTTGTAGCTCTTTATAATCTCTATGTACATTTTGATCAAGATATGAAAAGTACACGGATCTCGTTACTGTATGTTAGTGCTTTTTAATATGATAAATGTGGCGTAAACACTTAATTTTAGCAATTTTCCTCAATAATTCTTACATCATTCAAAATTAATAGTTATGTTTTTCTTGTTTCGATGACTCTACAGATGTTGAAGACATTTCAAAAATATTTCAACCAACAAGACGCCTCACTGTGTGTGCACGTGATACTGTCCAAACAAAAATCCTATAAAATGAGTTTTATTCTCAAAGAGGTCGCTTGTTAATCCGTTAAGTTCGCAGTGATACAGACACTCTTCACAATGATAGAAACGTGTTCACTGCTTCTACTATTGGGACTCCTTGTATCATATGGAGTGAATACAAAAGCAATTCAAAACATTACCTTGGACGAAAGTAAATTGGTAACAGTTGACATGTTGGATGCTTTGAGGAGAAATATGACGGACTTAGTAACAGAACTAATCGAACGGAGTAAGTATTGTTATTTCAAATTCTACCCTCCTTCTTGTGGGTATAGTATAGTGTTGTTCGTGCATATATGTGTAGGACTCTGAACCGCGATGGTACTCCGAACCATGATGGTCACGCTGAAATGCGATGGTTTGACGCTGAAGTGCGTTTTTTGATCACGGTGAAGTGCGATGGTGGCATTGTGACGCTATCTTGTTGTTTGCTACGCCGAAGTGCGATGGTGGTAACGCTGAAGTGCGATGGACTACATAATCTATTCTATATTTTTCATGTTCACATGCCGATGTAGATTTGAATTTGTTTGTCAGAAGTAGCTTTTCATTTTTTTTTTTTTTTTAAGGAAAACATAAAGGGTATAACCTGTTTAATTTAAAACAGTCATGGTAAATAGTCATTGCATTTCCAGTCCTAACTGTAACGTTGTAGTGTACTTGGTAAATAGCTAAGACAACAAAAAAAAGCAGTCGTTCATACAATTGTTCAGAAATTGACCACTATATAATTTTCCTTTACAACCAGAACTTATTGCAATGACTGAAAAACGTGGAATATTTTAAGTTGTTTGAAATGCAAATACTTCTTGATTAGCCAGAACGAAACAAATTAAGCGAAACATCTATACGGCTGCTGTGAATGAGAACAAGATATGAGATAGATCACCCGGTAGATGGTTTTTTACTGCAACTGGAGAAAATATTGAATGTCTGGTATTTCTATATACTTACTATAAAAAAATTTAAACTCTCATGATAATTAGACATCTGTATATAGATATTAAACTAGTAATCACGCATCTAATAGACAATCGCACATCAGCGAAAGGTGCATTGCACTTCGTCGCAGACCATCGCATTTCAGCGTGACTATCGCACTTCCGAAACCTACATATGTTATTATGATCTCTCTCTCTCATAAGTTGAAACCGAAACCTGCATTTATTAAAAATACACACTATAAAAAGATGTGTTTTTGCTTATACCGGTTTTATTGTAGATACACCACATCTTATCTGGTGTTGCGCCCTTCAAAAAAAACCCCCAAAAACAATAAACCAGAACAATCGTGGTACCATTCTTATTGTAAAGCTCGATTGATTGATTAATTGATGGATAGATGTTTAACGCCACTTTCAGCACTTTTGTACTATTTCGTGCCCGTCAGTTTTTTTTTTTGCGGAGGAAGCCGAAGTGCCCGGAGAGAAAAACCGACCTTCGGAAAACTGACAACCCTAGTCAATTAAGTTTGGAGTCGAGCGCCCCTGCCATGTGTGAGATTCGAACTCACAATCTCAGTCTTGACAGGCTAGTGATACGGTAGTTTATTCAATGTCCTGTTACTTTATTGAGGTATATGTGGTACCCGCTTAGCCAATGTGTTAGAGTTTTAGAATGTGTTTAGTATGTTAATAAAATACCGAGATTGAAATAAAAGAAAATAGTCTTAAATGCATCATTGGACCAGAAATAGTATTTAAATGCAACATGGACTGCACGTTCATTTTGCATAGTGAACCCTGAAATAAAATACCTCCGAGTGTCGATCGTTGGGTTATTCATATAATTACACTTGTTTACTATGGTATTGATCTATTTAAGGGAGATGTAGGCATTCGTCAATAAGGCAGCAACTGGGTGACAAAAACATACCAGAACAAATCTTTGTCAAAAAAAAGATCAAGTGGTTATAATATATATACACTGTAAAAGTCGTGCTTAGAAATTAAACACTTGTATTACATGTTTAGGATTGTGTTTAATTTCTAAACACATTTGCCAGTAAGCACACAAAGTGTAAATAGATATAAGAAGATGTGGTATGAGTGCCAATGAGACAACTCTCCATCCAAGTCAAAATTTATAAATGTAAACCATTATAGGTCAAAGTAAACATGTCTTGAATTTAAACACTTTTGTGTTTTAGAATGAAAGTGTTTAGGAATAAAACACTTATTTCTAAGCTAAACACGATCCTAATCACAATCCTAAACACATTGTACTGAGACACGTTTAGACCAAAACATGTAAAAAAGTGCACATAAGATGTGCTTAGAAATGTGTTTAGGATCTAAACACCATTTTTACAGTGTATGTGTATGTAACCTCGTATTTCTACCTTTTCTTTCAACTTTTCATCGTTTTATTTTATAGATATTTGCCTTTTCTGATTACACACACACACACGATTAGACCCTGTATCATTCAGTGCACATGCGTTACACGTTTGATAATTTATCTTTAGTTGGTTATGTATATTATGTAAGTTTTATTTTATGTGATTCCTAAGTTCAAAGACTCATAACTCCCACAAAAGTCAACTGATAAAAATTTCTTTTGGATGTGCACATCTACATATTTTGTTCTTATTATCTACAAAGTTTCATGAAATTCTGTTGTGTGGTTTCAGAGAAGTTGCGATGACTTACTGTTGCAGTAGTATATTTAGGCCGACATTCTAAGTTCAAATAGGCATGACGCCTAGAAAAATAGAATCATAATTTCCTGTCGACATGCACATCCAAATAGTATGTCCTATAATTATCTACAAGGTTTCATGAAATTCTGGTGTTTGGATTCAGAGAAGTTGCAATGACAAACTGTTGCAGTAGTATATTTAGGCCAAAATTATAAGTTCAAAGGGGCATAACTCCAAAAAAAAAATAGAATCATAATTTCCTGTCGATATGCACATCTACATAGTATATCCTTATTATCTACAAAGTTTCATGAAATTCTGTTGTGTGGTTTCAGAGGAGTTGCTATGACAAACTGTTGCAGTAGTATATTTAGGCTAAAATTCTAAGTTTAAGGGCATAACTCCTAGAAAAATAATTGAATCATAATTTCCTATCGATATGCACATCTACATAGTATGTCCTTATTATCTATAAAGTTTCATGAAATTCTGTTGTGTGGTTTCAGAGGAGTTGCGATGACAATTTTTAAACTGTTGCAGTAGTATATTGGGGTTCAATCCTAAGTTCAAAGGAGCGTTACTCCTAGAAAAATAATTGAATCATAATTTCCTGTCGATATGCACATGTACATAGTATGTCCTTATTATCTACAAAGTTTCATGAAATTCTGTTGTGTGGTTTCAGAGAAGTTGCAATGACAAGAACAGGACTGACGGACAGACTGACGGATGGACTAACGGACAGACTGACAAATAGATCGACTGCATGACGGACGGACTGACGGACAGACAGACGGGTGAAAAACATTATACCCTACGAAACTTTGTTACGTGGGGTATAATTAATGATAGAGTATATTTTCGTTTTGCATTGGAAAGTGCAATCACCAAAAAATCATCCGAAGGAAAAATTACCATTAATTTTACAAGCTTATATCTTAACTGGTTGCTGGACAAAATTGCGAGATTAAAACAACTTAACTTATTCCTATGTCAATATGCAGTCGTTTTTCACAGGGAATATTATTGGTTTAACTCGGCTTATATATATATATTTGTTTCAGATTCTAAGATGGACAAGCCGGTTTTCTTCCACGCAAAGATGCCTGCAGCTAAAGTAGATTACAACAAAAACTCCATTGTGAAATTTAGCAGTGTTTTAAACAATGAAGGAAATATTTTTAACCATGGAGACAGTGTTTTTGTTTCACCTGTTACTGGGGTTTACTTATTTTCCTGGACAATTCTTACCTACAGTGGGAAATCCATTAATACTGAATTACGAGTAGACAATGTTGTTAAGGCAACACTCCATGCAAGTCTCGGTATGGCTGTTGGACATGTATCGGTCAGCAAAACTGCTATTTGTAGAATAACTAAGAATGAACACGTGTGGATACAGACTGGTGATTCTTACATAGGAAACGGTTTTGACTACGATGCCGGATGTACGAGTTCATTCATGGGTGTTCTCATATACAAGATTTAAACACACGAATGGAAAGATCCGTTTGAAATGGATTTACAATTTCATTACGATGACCATCGGTTTACTTGTCACTAGCTTTTCTTATATCTTGTACTTTTGAATATAATCGTGTTTTTATAAACTGACACCCATATTGTTCCATTAAAACCGTATATAAATTATTGTTTTATTATTTTATTTATAAATATATATAGTAAATGTAACCGTTTGACAAGAATGGAAATAGATGTGGAGTATACGTCAATGATATATTTATCTAACGACAGATTTAACCGAATGATATATACTTTCTTTTCAATGATCAAGATTACCCCCTTTTTAATGGGATGTTTTTCAACACCATGGGTATTCATAAGAGAATTAAATGTGTTCCTCTCATTTGTTATTTATTCATATGATAAAGACTTCCTTGATAAGGGACTCCTGCTTACAAGAATTATTGAATCAAGGATTTTTAATTGTAAAGTTAAGTCATCTCTTCAAAAATAGAGGGATGCTATCAAGATTTGGTTGATGGCTTTTCAGATTATTTTAGATAATGTTTCATTTGTCTAAGTCATGAGAAACACCATGGATGACACTAGTGGAGCAAGGACTGTTTACCTTTTCAGATCACCTGAGTATATTTCCAATTGTTGTGGTGTTTGTATTGCTATAAATCTTTAGTTTTGTGTATTGTTTTTTCATGTTTTGGACCAATCTCCGGCGCAGAGCTCACATCCGCTCCGTACTTACTTCGTATCACTACACTAAAGGGAAAACGGTACTATTTATTCTGCCATAGGCGACAATACTAACATTTTCTAAATATTTCAATAGGTTTCAAAATTTATATTTTAAATATACACATTGCAGTTATTCATAGATAAATAAAAAAATATATTGTACCCTTACATCCAATCACAGCGCTCCTAAGTTGACTTCCTTCACCTGCCTTGGGTACACAAAAGGCCAACCTAATGCTGGGAAAATGTAATAATACCGTTTTCCCTAAATATGTGTAGTGTACTGAGTATACGGAACGGAAACGAGCGTTGTACGGAGATTGGTTTTGGACTTGTTTGCTTTCATTTTTGTCTGATGGGCTGGGTTCATGGTTAATGGTGTTGCCGGTCTTTCTTTTGACTTAATGTTTGTGATTGTCCTTTTGACATTTTTCTTTTTGGAAAAAAAGGTGATCTGGTTCCAATTCTCTCCTTTGTCATTACTTCACAAACTAGGATGTAGCCTCTTTCACCACTGCATTCTTGCACTGAAATATAGTTCCCAAAACTTCCCATGTTTGGTCATTGTTTTTAGGTGTGTACTGATGCAATACAATTAAGACTGACATCTGTCATAATCTACAAAAATTAAAGACAAAGGTAGAGTTTTATTTAAACTCCTCTTAAGATTGACCAAACTACCATTTTTTTACCAACATAATTGTGTTTAACTGTTCTGATTACACTAAAATTTTAAAGAGTTACTTTCTGTCTATGACTAATAAGGAGGAATAAATGTGGGTCTGTTAAATTAACCCACCATCATGACCTTACTAATAATTTACATGCAATAAACTGATTTGCACCCTTCAAAACAAAACATTTGTCCTCATGAATGTTTCATGTTTGATATAGACATGATGAAAATCCAAAATTTTGGTATTTGCTTGTCACTCAAAATCTCTCCATTGAAGCTGGGACCAAAGGTCTATTATTAGCCCCTGATTGAAGACTGAAGAAACAAGTAATACTTAAAAAAAAGATATGCAAAAACACTTTAAATGGGGGGGACTCGGTGGCCGAGTGGTCTAAGTAGTCGAACTACTGTATCATTAGCTCGTCAACACTGAGGTTGTGAGTTCGAATACCGCACGTGGCAGGTGCACTCGACTCCAATCTTAATTGACTAAGAATGTCAGTTTTCCTACCGAAGGTCGGTGGTTCTCTCAAGGCACCCCGGCTTCCCCCACCAATAGAAACTGACCGCCACGAAATAGCACAATAGTGCTGAAAGTTGCGATAACACCAATCAATCATAAATGGGAAAAAGTGTCATGTCATTTATTGGGACCTTGGTTTATTTTTTGTTGCAAAATGGAAGTAGCAAATATAGATGAAATATAAACCCACTTTTTAAGAGGAATCTTAAATTGGTATTCTTTCTAGTTGAAAATGTAAACTTAAAACTGTGAATATGATTTTGATTAAATATCAAATAGTGTAGCAATTTAAAATAAATTGCTCAGCGAATTAAGTGACCGGACACGCAGCTAGCTCATGTTATCTTATGATAAAAAAAAATCGCCTATCTTTCTGTAAAATGGCAGCTATAGGTAAGTAATAAGTAAGTAAGTAAGTAATGTTTATTGAAATAAAGTCCAGACATTGGACTACCATCAAATACAACCATTACAAAATGAACATATACATGTGATTATAAAATGGAACGAAATTATAAAAACAACAACACATTGAACAGAATAATTATCATCACTGATACCACGGCTGAGTTAATTAGAGTTAAGTCCCATGTTATATATATCTTAGTTATTACAAAGAATTTACAGGTTATCTCCCTTACTACACAACAATGAAAATATACTTTAATTCAGTAGAAATAAAATTTATACAAAAGTGAGTGAGTTAGTATGATACGCCTTACATATTTTACATACATCTAAGCCATTACTGCTTACTTTAAATTTAAATTTCTCAAACTCAGAAAAAGAAGGTATAACAGAAATAATATTTCTGAATAGTTCTTCCATTTGCTTTTTTAGTTTGGTACATGTAATAATAAAATGAAATTCATCTTCAACTCCTGAATTACACAGTTTACAAATCCTCTCCTCTACTGGAAATTTGAGATATCTACCTCTTTGAATATATAAGTTACTATTGCTAATTCGTATTCTTACAAATGTTGTAATGCGTTTTTTTGTCAATATCTGTGAATAAATATTTTTCTCTGCAAAAGTTTGTTTTAAAATTACGGTATGTTCTCAACTTATTACCGCCTGCCTTTTTGTCATCATTATAAAGTAACCCCTCCCAATAATTTTAAATCTTTCCTCTAGTTTGTTGACAATAGATGAAATTAATTTTGACTTAGAAAAGGTACCTTGATTTTCCCAGACATGTCCAAAGCCAATAAGATTTAAAAAATCTTTTAGTTTATCAAATATACTATTTCTAAGTAAAACATTGTCTTTATAAGACCAATATATCAACTTTTTATCTTTTGCTTTTAATAAATATAACCAGTAACTAATATTAGACTTGAATGCAGTCAGAGAGAGAGGGTAAAGACCCAATTCACCTAGGACAGCAATATTTGTTGCTCACTTGTAGACACCTAAAATGTATTTTGCAAATTTAAGCTGCACTTTGTTAGCGCTTTATCATGTTTCTGGGGTTTCATTTTTTCACCACCCTCAATAGAAGAATTATGCCAAAACTCATGCAATCTTTTGTCAGTGATTTACGTCATTTTGATTTTGTTTGTCAATGGATTTGACAAGGTTAGAAATCTGAGGCTGACAAGGAGCCAACATTCAATTTTTATTTTTGGTTTACAATTTGATTTTGATGGTATAAAAATAAGGAGATGTGGTATGGTTGCTAATGAGACAAATATCCACCAAAGTTCAAATGAAGTGGATGTAAGCAATTATAGGCAACCGTACGGCCTTCAACAATGAGAAAAACCCATACCGTATAATCGGCTATAAAAGGCCCTGACATAAAAATATGAAACAATTCAATTGAGAAAACTAACAGCCTAATTACTAACAAAACAATTTATTCTGTAGATTCATCTTGATGTTACACCTATATGTTTTCAATAAGTTATATTGATGAAAAGAACACGGAAGATAGTCGTCTTTATCACCACATGTTTGTCTTGCTTGCCAAAACTGTCTTGGATTTCGATAATGCTATAGTCTTCAACACTTATGTTTATTTTTCAGGATATGTAAATACAGAAGTAATTCTTATGATAGACCTTTGTCCTTTGTTTTAGTTATTTTAGTCCTCCTCCTCGGTGCCTTATGGTAAATGCATTTACACATTCAGTCTTGGTCCAAATACATCTGATAATAGCATTTTATAAAGGAGTAGGTTCATGGCAGGGTCGAATTTGACCCTAAGATTTAATCAGGTCAAAATACTTTAAAAATTCACATAGAAATATATAGTTGTGATAATTCTATATTATCTATTAATACTATGTTTTCTGCTCTTTGGTCGGGTTGTTGTCACTTTGACATATTCCCGATTTTCCATTCTCAATTTTATATAAAATAACTTCTTTTTGGCACATCACAATATAAACAATAAAGAAAAAGACCTCTTAATTATGCATTATATGTGTTGAAATGCTGTTTTGGTCCAATTTACCTTAATTTATAACTGTTTTAGCAAAGATGGATTCAGGGGGATGAGCTCCCCCTTATGGAGCTTCATGTATGATAAATGCATAGACCTTTTACAAGTATCACTCCAAACATTAGCTTGCTAAGAGCACCCCTTTCCCTTTTTTTTCCAAAATCATGGATCCACAGCCGTTTAGCTAAATTACTTTTGCTGCAACCTATCATCCACAATTTTGTTTTTAAGTCTAGGGATTCAATATAAACCTTGGCAGCTTTTGGTTACAGAACTTTTGGATCGTAGGTGGCAAGCTTTCCTATCCCAAAAATACACAAAATCATCGTATTTTTGACAACATCTTCAAAATGTGCTGGCCTTTGTGCCTGTAATGTTCTCTTTAGAACGTTTATCTAGTATTTTAAGGCTTATGAACCAAATTGTGGCCTTTTTTCTACTTTATGATATAGTTGAAGTTCAAGGCTAATTTTTGCTAAAGGTGAATTTTGTCCTTTGGTGCGTCTGAATCGCTTTTTTGAATTTACCTTCACCAGGAACGCTCTAACCCAAAAATTAAAACCCAGGATTTATAAATACTCAAATGATTGATGAGCTATATGACTTAAAGGGACATGAAAAGGATAGCCAAATCCATATAAGGTTCACTTTCTCAAAGGTGTTTGGACCTGTAACCTAAACAAATATAGTTCTGGAATTCTATCATCAGATATAAAGAGTTGCTCCCAAATTTTATGTCCTGCTGGCTGTGACATTATGGTAGCATTGAAGGACAATAGCTGTCCATTCTTGCCTTTGACTACATTTGCTCTGCGTTCTGCAGTAATGTAATGCTGTTCCTGGCATTGACAAATTTTCCTTAAATCATATAGAATGGTAAGTTCAGGTACTTTGGGACAGGACATTTTTTGTTGCCCTCCCTTTTCTCTAAATATATTATAAAAAGTAAAATAACAAAAATACCGAACTCCAAGGAAAATTCAAAACGAAAAGTCCTTTATCAAATGGCAAAATCAAAAACTCAAACACACCAAATGAAAGGAAAACAACTGTCATATTTCTGACATGGTACAGGCATTTCCTTATGTAGAAAATGGTGGATAAAACCTGGTTTTATAGCTAGCTAAACCTCCCACTTGTATGACAGTCGCAGGGACCCCTATGGAAAGTAAACTAGCAATTAATTGTAAATAGTTAACAATGTTATTTCTAGTAAATTTATGTAAGGCTAACACGAAAAAAACCTTTACGAAAATAATTTGATTTTATGGAAGAAAAAAAAAAGAATTTAGAAAAAGGGGAACAAACAAAGAATGTCCTGTCCCCAAGTACCTGAGGTTGTAAGTAGTCGATGTTCAAACTTTAAGTGGTACATACTAAGATAGTCTTGTATAATCCTAATTCTGAAACATCTGCATAATATTTGCTTTTTCGTCTCAATAGAAATTGAGAATGGAAACGGAAATGTGTCAAAGAGACAACAATCCGACCAAAGAGCATATAAACCATCTTCTACTTCAAGGTCATATGTCAACATTATGGATCGTTTATATTAGTTGCACAAATAGCTCGTATGCATAAAGACCCCAATAATGGATGGGTATTGAAATATTGTCAACTGGACTTCTCACACCCTGCAGTAAAACCCATTGTTAACAAGGATGTCCGTTTTGGTGTGTTGGGTGCATAAATACGCAGCCATGATCGGTATAGGAATGAGGACGTTAAAATCGATGCCTTGTGTACTGTGTAGTGACAGTGCCGTGCGCGTTTTCTGCAAAAGAAAAAGCCTTTGAGCGTCTAAAGGAAGCCTGTTTTACCAAGCTAAACTTCCCCCTTATTCAGCATACCATCGTTTATCTGTGGCAGTCTAAATTTCCAGACTTCAATTCCGGTAAAATTTCTTTGCAGAATCTTCCTATTTAATGGATTATATATTTGGTATATTTTTTCTCGTCCTGAACATGCATTAACTATTAGCCACTGGACGTTACACAACCATCAATCAATCACAGACATGATATAGATATTGCGTGTGCTTTGTTAAAAATATCAAAATGTATGCACATATTTGATTATGCCAGGCAATGGGCTAAACGCGAGAAAGAAGACGTAGATACTCTTTCCGAATGGATTAAGGCTGTGAGGTCGTTGATACAAATCCGAACTAAGAAACTAAATGGGTCTATCAATACCCACACTACGTCAATTTTAGAGACCCAAATGTTGCAAAACACTTGTCCTACCTCCATGACAAATATGTTGTTGTCCCCGCAGATAAAGCCCCAAACAACATCGTTTTGTGTGTAAATATCATTACATAAACTGCTTGATAAATGAATTAGGTATTGACAATTCACTTGGAAATTCAACATATACCCTCACGACACTTACCAAGAAGGAAATCATGGAAAACCATAGGTCTGTTTTATGTTCCGTTGGAAATTTCAACCAAAGATGAAGAACTGGATCTTCCATCACTGTATTGGATACCTAAATTACATAAGTGTCCTTACAAACAACGGTATATTGCTGGGTCTTCCAAGTGCTCCACGAAACCTCTTTCTAAATTATTAACATCTATTTTATCAGCAATCAAAGCCGGGCTCCAAAGTTATTGTGAAACTGCCTATTCTAGAGGTGGCGTGAATCAGATGTGGATACTAAAAAATTCCAAAGATCTTTTAGAGTACATACAATCTAAGACTCTCTCATCTTGCAATAGTATTAAAACGTTTGACTTTTCTACACTTTACACAAGTATTCCCCATTCCAAACTAAAAGACAAATTGAAAGAGTTGGTATTACTATGTTTCATTAAAAAGAATGGCGAACGTAGATACAAGTATCTTGTCTTAGGGAGGGATAAATCCTACTTTGTAAAGAATCACTCTGATTCAAACAAAAAATTCTCTGAAACTGACATTATCAAGATGCTTGATTTCTTGATTGACAACATATTTGTTACGTTTTCAACAGACTGTCGGAATTCCAATGGGAACTAATTGTGCCCTTTCTTGCCGACTTGTTTCTGTATTAATAAGAGGCTGACTTCATACAGGAACTTCTTAGGAAGAAAGATAAGAAGTTAGCAATATCCTTTAACTTTACATTCCGCTATATAGATGATGTTCTCTCACTAAATAATACAAAATTTGGTGACTATGTTGAACGAATCTATCCCATCGAACTAGAGATAAAGGATACTACAGATACAG
This sequence comes from Mytilus coruscus, assembly GCA_017311375.1. Classification (NCBI taxonomy): domain Eukaryota; kingdom Metazoa; phylum Mollusca; class Bivalvia; order Mytilida; family Mytilidae; genus Mytilus; species Mytilus coruscus. The sequence continues at coordinate 27,727,721 of CM029598.1, read as the reverse complement.
ATAAGTCTGCCTCATATCTTGACTTACATCTAGAAATTGACAATAAGGGTCGGTTGAAAACAAAACTTTACGACAAAGAGATGATTTCAGCTTCCCAATTGTGAACTTTCCGTTTCTATGTAGCAACATTCCAGCAACGCCTGCATACGGATTATATATCTCCCAATTGATGAGCTATATGACTTAAAGGGACATGAAAAGGATAGCCAAATCCATATAAGGTTCACTTTCTCAAAGGTGTTTGGACCTGTAACCTAAACAAATATAGTTCTGGAATTCTATCATCAGATATAAACAGTTGCTCCCAAATTTTATGTCCTGCTGGCTGTGACATTACGGTAGCATTGAAGGACAATAGCTGTCCATTCTTGCCTTAGACTACATTTGCTCTGCGTTCTGCAGTAATGTATTGCTGTTCCTGGCATTGACAAATTTTCCTTAAATCATTAAACCAAGAGTTCCAAATGGTGAAGTTGAAATCATGAAAAGAAAACAACCTTCGTACAGGCAATAGAAAATTTACGGACGCCATCACGAGTTGGTTGACCGTTATGGAATAACCGTTTCACAGATGATATCGGATATATTCCTTATGTCGTAACATCAATGGTACCTTAGTTTTCACGAATGTGATCCTAATTCTGAATTAGACTATTTGCTTTTCGTCTCAATAGATTTGTAATAACATAAGACAACAACGACGAGGTGCCACATGTGGAGCAAGATCTGCTTATCCTTCGGAGCACCTGAGATCACCCACAGGTTTCTATGTTGTGTCTTCTGTACTATTATTTGTCTGTAGTTGTGCAAAGAAAAGCCTTTTTATTTTTAGCCATGGCGTTGTCAGTTTATTTTCAATCTATGAGTTTGACTGTCCCTCTGGTATCTTTCGTCCCTCTATTTGATATAGTATTTTATATAGTAGAGCTTCGTCCTGAATATGCATGAAATATTTGCCACTGGACGTTACACAACCATCAATCAATCACAGACATGATATATATATTGCTTGTGCTTTGTTAAAAAATATCAAAATGTATGCACATCTTTGATATAGTATTTTATATAGATTAGAACCGTGTAAAATGTTTAGTTCAGAGATCAAATGGTTCAACCGCCTCACTGCTATACGCATGTTTTAACTGTGTTATTGTCTATTTCTGACCATGATACTGATTCAGATTCCTTTAGGATACTTATTTTGCCAAATCTTTGATAGTTTCTGTTTAAATTACTCATACTTTTTTAAACTAGGGACGATATATACTAGCAGAGCTTGACATATTGTACTGACATCTATAATTGACACAGAATGTACGTTGACCTTTAAATGTCTTTTGATTGACCGACCGTGCAAGACCCTTATGGGTAGTCAAGGTCGTTAAAAACCACCCTCGTCGTTTTGATTGATTGTTATCTGGGGTGCCCGTCTCGTGTCGTATAATCCACATTCCCTTTCATTCACCAGCGAAGGGTTTAAAACTTTCTGCTACTTTCACTTAAACTCACAACTATAGATGTCAATATTCAATCGCAAGGAACGCATTGATCTACATTAGCATTTCCGAGTATTCACCTTTCTCAAGCGATCTTGATACACTTTGGTAAATACAAAATTCCTTATGTATACTTATATCTGGAACTGGTGAATAACTGTAATCAACGTTCATTTCTCAAGCTAAAGAATTAAATCAAAACGTTTTACATAGGGATAATTACATGTAGGGTGGTTGACTTCTTACTAATAATGATAGCTTTATCTATTCATAATATTTAACTTTAAGAATTTGTAATTGTACTGTAAATGATTAAGTTATTACTTATGTTAAATATTGTTAACACAACAATAGTGATAATGGCCTCATAGTTGTAATCTGTAAAGAATACAATTTTATTTTATTAAAAGGAAATTTGTATTTTTATATATCTCGTTTGACTAATGGCTTTTGGCAGGTGTATGATTTCTTGGTCTTTGCCATACACGATAGTCTGGATGGGGTTTACAGATTACAGAATAATGGACAAAAAATAGAGAATAAAGGAGGGGGTAGGGAAAAATAGGGAACAAAATAAAGAATATAGAATAATGGGGTGCTAAAATAAAGAGAATCGAGAAAAATGGGCAAAATAACTAAAGAAAAGAGGAAAATTGCGATAAATACAGATTAAAGAAATCTAGACCCACCCCAATCCAGACCCTCATAGAACATGTAGAACTTTCCTGATATTATATATAGATGTACGTACACTACCAAACATTTACTCACAAGTCTATTTGTACATTTCTACCATTTACTGAACTTCTTAATTTTTGGTAGGATACGTTTTATTAATTTTCAACACTCTCGCTCTGCATGGTATACAGTCATGTCTACCCCCCTTTCAAGGTCTGTCTTGTATTGTTTTGACTGGATCGCTATACATTTTTGTTTTGTTTTGAGAAAACCACTCTTTTTTGCTAAGAGACTAAACTTTGAATTAACAAAATTTAAGCAAGCTCATAAACATGTGTTTGTGATTTGTTCAATACTTTTCGCGGGGGACGTTTGGCGTTTTCATCTATAGTGGCACTTTTTCATTTTGAGTACCAAAAATCATTTTCCGGTCATTTATAAAACGGGCAAATTTTCCTAAAAAATCATATAAAATTGTAGTTATGAAATTTTGCATAACACAACAACACTTAATTGAATGGAGAGATCAGTTTTCTGCATACCTATTGCTTAATCGATGGCTCCAAAGAGGTACCAGATGTCTATCGTCTGCAGATAATCAAATGATTGTCTACACATGAGTTACAGCATTTTCGTCTTCTGATTCATAACATCAGTGCTATAATTCAAGAAGGTTAAGAACACAGGTAAGAAAGCAAATACTTTGAATTTTTCACCTCTTTTAATGTGTAATTTTTCACCTCTTGTAATGTGTAATTTATCCAATATTGTAATGTGTAATTTATCCAATGTTGTAATGTGTAATTTATCCAATGTACAATTACTTTTTGTGAGTCCCTTGTTAAATACGATTACTGATTACTATGTTACAGTTATTGCGTATCGAAAACATTTTCCTGGAAATTGTTAAAAAATATGGACATCCGACAGAACCGTTTTTTTTTTCTCTCTCTCTTTTCACTACCAAAAGTTTTAAAAAATTGCATCTTGCACTGCAATCAAAATGTAAGATTGATAGCGTTATTTGTATATACTGTTAACATGTTAGCTATAATTTATTTAACACACAGTTGTATCCCTGGGAATGGAGGCATACTATTAATGTTTTCTTAAAAATATTCAACAAATCACATTCTTTGACAAAGAAAAATAGATCATTTTAAGAATCATTACACACATTTTTCAATAAGAAGGCTGTTTTGACGAATATGAGAAATCTGAGATGAATGCAAGAATAATATTCTAATTTGAAAGTGCAAATGGCATTCATAGGCTATTTATATGTCACAGCTTCAAGGTTAATTTGTAATTTCCCCAAAAGTTGATTGAAACTAATTCAATGTGCAATAAAGATTTACAGAAAGATTTTGACGATATAGTATAGTGGACAAATACTGAGAACAATACTGTTAAGATTCAGTGATGATTCAATGGCACTTCTCTTTATCTATCAGACAGCCATTACACGTGATCTACGAAAGATGCACATGCATGTACGTGCATTTTGTTTACATGAAATCAAACCTAAGATAATCATTAGGGTATTTATAGAGTAGAACAATGTGTAGCTAATTTGACGATGTTTCTCATCAATACACATTGAAATTGAAGCTGCCAGACAACTATACTTAAATCAGATGATTAATTCATCGCAAAATAAATTATTGCAATCGGTAAACTGGCAGTGAAAGAGGGACATCACAAGAGAACAAAATAGAAAATAGGAAGAATGACTAAATCAGCTATTAACGTAAATGAGTGAATTCGCAAAGAAATGTTTTGGTATTTTCTATGTATCGAAGAATATCATCTTCGCATTAATTATTGATTTGTTTGTTTATTGTTTGTCCATGTTAACTTTGATTGTGACAACATTATTAATTCGATGGGCAAGCCTCCACACTTCTGGCTATTCCACTATCAAGAATTTGTCCAAACAATTAAACAAAGATTAAATTTATTCAGAATTAAAAATTCCGTTAATGTGTTGTATTTATTACTAATTAAATATAATGAAAATGCTCGATCTTTCATTCAACAAATTCGTATTTTTTTAAAATTTGAAATAATATAGGTACTAGCATTTCGAAATTTGCAGTTACATGAATAGAACATTATCTATACATTATATGCATAATGACGGCTGCCTCCAAAACATTCCTTTTCCAGATTCATTTCTTCTAAAATGTTTTTTTACTGGTTTACTCGGTAATTAGGTATCCAGAAAATGTCGACCTATGATCTCCATAAATAGTTTCCGTATTACCAATATGTTTGACATAAACTGTGTCATTCATCTTCAATGCCATCACAACATTCAGAGTCCCAGTTGACAATTTAGTACCGAAAGCTCTGACCATTTTCTCATTATTCTTCCACAGATCGCAGTGTAAATGGCTGGTATGATAAGACATAACCGTTGTTGAAATAGAGTAGAGTCCCGTTTTAGGAGCAGTAAAAACTCCAGTGTCCTGATCGTAAGCTCCACCCATGTTTAACCATATTTTGTCAAATATTACAACTTCATATCCACCAAGATTTCTGGGTGATTTAAGAGATGCTGTAAAAGCTGGCCTTTCCTTTTCTCGTCCAGGTTCTGAAAAATAATTCTCAATGCAATTTGCATACCACATGAAAAATAATCCAATACGGACTATATTGTCTATTAAGAATAAGAATATTTATTATTCCAACCAAGGGCCCTTGATGGACAGCATGATATGTATACACACAAAACAATACATTGTCATTTGTAACAGAAAAACATTTTTTACATTGAAATGAAATATTAAAAGTTCAGATAGATGTTATCATGATAGAGCTACATATATTTGTTCATTTTATATAAAAATCATGTACATTTCATTCCAGACAGGACCAGAACCATAAAACATTACAATAAACTAATCATCGTCATTACGTATATTAATTTACATTTCGTCTAACATCTAGACATTTAATAATATAGTTCCCTAAATATTTTAGGACAGACAAATTTTCATTAGTAAATAACCAAACAAATTTTGCCTTATTTGAGAGATATGAAAAATTAGGACAAATACTGTTTATCTCCTTGAAAAATATCTCCCTATCATCTTTGTATGCTGGACAACTAGTAATAAAATGTTGTTCATCTTCAACCAAATTAAGGGTACATTTCTTACAAAGCCTTTGATCTCTTTCTATATCTAAAGTTTTATACCTGTCTCATTCTATTTTGAGATCATGGGCACTGATTCAGATTTTACATATGGCACTTCTCAATTGAAAATTGTTTAAAGATAGATAAATTTCTTTAGAAAAACAACTTTTTAGTTTGAAATAAGTATCTAATTTACTACTCTTTGTATCTGTTCTTTTTGTGTTTCAAAATTTTACAAAACTATAACAAAGTTTTTGCTCAACTGCCTTGATAAAAAAGTTTAGCTTTAACTTCAAATTTTGAATGTTTAGCTTTTAAAAAATGTAATGTATACCAGCATTCCATATTATTAGTAAACATTTTTTTGTTACACATATAGGTATCAACTTTCATATTTTTTATTCTAAACTAATATTTCAACATTAATAATACAACTGAAAATATAAAGGGAATCTACCAAGTTCTCCTAGCACAGCTAAGTTAGAAGACTTTTTGTTTACACCTAAAATATACTTTATATATCTTGAATTGGATTTATCTAAAAAATCATTAATATAAGTGTGCTGTAATAGATATTCACTTTCTTTCTGGCATGCTGCAGAGCTAGTTTTAAACATACCTGTAATTTCACTGCCATACATTAAAATAGGTTTTATTGTATGGTCATTTATATGTAATAAGTAGAAATACTTAGATTGGAAGATGATAAAGATCTTTGCAATTTGAATACAGCTTTTTATGATTTTTTTGTATATTTCTTCCTTTCCTTGCTTAAAAAGTCCACTAGATATAAATTTTAAACCTAAATACTTATAACTGTTAACACATTCTATAGTATCTTTCTCGAAATAGAAATGTTCTTGTAAAAGTTTACCAGGTTTGTTTAATTATATAATAACTTTGGTTTTGGATAGATTGACCTCTAAACATCATTTAGTACAACATTTGGATAAACCATCGAGTTGTTTTTGAAGACGTGCCTTGGAACTAGAAAAAAATAACAATATCATATGAATTCACGAGACAGTCGTTTCTGCAGTCATTAAGATCAACAGCATCTGGACTTTCATTAAATGCATCCGGTAAATCATTTATAAAAATCTTGAAAAGGTTGGGACTCAAAACATCCCCTTGCTTTACTCCAATTTTAGAATTTTAGAATGAAAATTAGGAGTAAGCGCATTGTCTATTGTACATATCTCTCAGGATTGCATAGACATTACCCCCTATATTATGCTTTAATAACTTATATTTTAAACCAGAATGAATGACTTTGTCAAATGCTTTTTTGGAATCGACAGAGCAAGCATAAAGTGACCCATCTTTCATCCTGGCGTACTTATCCGTTATAGTTTTTAATACAAACATGTGATCAGATGTCCTACTTTTACTTGCAAAACCAATCTGACATGGATTTATGATATTATTTGTTTCTAAATATTTATCAAGCCTTTTGTTTAGCATTGAATTGAACAGTTTTCCAATACACATATTAATTGCAATACCTCTGTAGTTTTCAGGTCTATATAAAATTATGCTAATTGAAAGGACAAATGGGTCATCACTTGAAACAAATAACACATATCTGTACTCTCTGCATATCAGTAATATAAACATAAAAAGAAGATGTGGTAAGATCATTAATGAGACAACTCTCCACCAGAGACCATATGATAGAGAGGTAAAATTAAGAAGCGTTAAATAATATAACAATATCTCTTACTAAAGCGAATTTTACACAAACGTTCAGTACTCGAAATACATTTTCATGCGGAATTTTCATGATTGATTATTTTACTGAATTACTTCATACATACCGTATCCAATGTCGGCAATAACAGCCTGTTTTATCAATGGAATCATCTCGTTCATGGTATCTTCTACTGTCTTCTTAATAGCGGTCCTCAATACCTCGTTAAGTCTCGTTGTATCGAACAGAGCAACTAAAGGCATATTTTGATTGTCCAGAAGTGGTATCTCAGCAGAAGAGTTGTCATTGTTTTGTCCTGTCCCGTATTTCATAATTGTTATTACAAAAAGTAGAAACAAAATCCCTCTTAATACCATTGTGACAAGTTAAACAGCTGTTTTCTTTACACCGACTGTTTAGTTAACAACCTGACAGAACTGATATGTTTCGGAAATTATAAAAACATGAGAAGTTATATATATATAGCACGCCATTTACGAATTAACGTATTTAATTCACGAAAAGAGCAGCTTTGAGTGGATTAAATATGTTAACGAGTAAGGCGTTGCTATATATGATTTGTAACATTATGGGCTATGACTCACGTCAAAGCTTAAATGATGACCAATGAAACTCTACTGTACTTTTCAATATGTCAATCAAATAGTTGCGTGATACTATATTTGATTTTCAGAAAATGAACACATGCAGCAGATGACAATTGGATTTGTATTTCAGATACAGGTACATTTAAATGGATTCAGATTCGTTAGCCATTTATGTGTTATGGAATAGTTTTTTCTCCCCGTCAATTCTTGAAAAAAAGGGGGGTGGGGTGGTAGATGCAAAATTTTATTCGATGTTTATCTGTCTTCAAACCCGAAAAGGAGAAGTAGTTTCAAAGGAGTTGTGATAAGAAGGAAACTATTTTTCCATTCCCAACAACTGTAAAAAGATCGATTAATTGATTTGAATGGTTGTTGATTGCGAGTAAGGTCCAGGGACAAATATTTGAAGCATGACCAATTCACGGAGATAGACCTTTATAAAATGGAGAAAATTACTAAACATCCAGTGACATATATTTTTTTTAATATTATTAATTTCGACAAGATAAAAACAGGAATCCAACCAAAATAACAGTAGGAAAATGTATAGTCATTTCTATTACATTTTGTTTCATTTTTTCATTATTTACTTCTCGAAGGAGGCGGAGCCAGGCTGTGCATTAACAATTTCTAAGATGGAAGTTAGAGCACTGGTTTAATCTCCTCCCATTCTTTGCTATTCCAGCGAGATGCAGTCAACGGCGGGACTAGACTGGTTCCCGATCGCAATATTCAGTATGTTACACGTGACAGCGTATGGCTATTAGCTAATACCTGGAACGTAGTACCGGGAACCAGGATACGGCGGGATTGGAGAGTGCAATAAATAATCAAAGTACTGAAGTACTGAACATGGGATGACCGCAAGTTCTGGTGGATGGTCACAAGCACTTGTCTCAGAAAAAAAATCACATCTCTATACCTGAAAGTTAGGTTAAGTTACATAGATATATTTTTCTGAGACAAGTTCCTGTGTGGATGATGAATAAATGACAGGGAATTCAACCTCACCGTAATAATTTGGTTTGTTGTTATATATTATATTAATATTTGTATACCAGTTATATATATAGCAGATCATCTTAACAACTCTACAGGCAAATTTTCATTCATTTATATATCATTCTATTCTACTATTCTAATGATAGTGCAGTGCAAGTGCATGGTGGAAACTCTTCTGTAATAATTCGTTTTTCTAATAAATTGGATTTGAGTAGGCATTCATATTTTCCCGCTTTTGTTGCAAAACGTTCTCGAGATATTCTTCCGCATGCGTTAATAACACAAATTTTCGGTATCCATGATTTGTTATTGATATATATATTTCTCACGACAAAACATTTTCATACATTTATCTATGTTCTTAAAAATTATTTTCATGAATACTTATTGATGAAATTAATATATAACAAGCGATAAGGAATGTTATTTTGCACTCGATAATATCCGCCTAATTATACGAAATACGTTCGGTTATCAGTCAAACGGCAAGGGAATTTCTGCGGCAACATAACAGCGGTATGACCTCTCAAGGTCACATCCGATGTAAAAATCATTCAGCAAACACACTCCTCTAAAAATAACACTCACTTTAAGATCAAAGGAAAAATTACTATTCATGTTACAAGTATTTATATGCATCGCTCACCTAGTTTTCCATAAAAAAAAAAAAAAAAAACACTTAGGAATTTTTTTTTTCTTTCTCGCAAATTAAAGACCTGCAATTAATGTAAAGTTTGTAGTCTTTGGGAGTTTTTTTATGAGATACCAAAGGGAACCAATCTGATTGGATAAAGATTTTGTCACAAGATCTATAGTTATGTTGAACATCATTTACAACAATATCAGCCACATTGGTTGGGGCTCCAGTAGGTTACCTACCCCTTGAGGTCGCTTTTAAAAATGCCATTGGTCACCAGGTGACTTTTAAGCAAATTTAAAAGTCTTCTTATCAAGGTTGTAAACATTTAAAAAGGTCACAGGTCGTTTTAAATACCGAGGCGTCAGGTTGCGCGGTCGCCCTCCAAACCCCGAAGGTCTCTGATCGAATTTGACAACGTTGGAGCCACTTGGTTACTCAGCGAGACAAACACAACTTTTGAGAAAAGCCATGGAACCATACAACAACAATTTTGTTAAATGACACTAGGTGTCAATATCGAGGAGGCTGGTCCCAACCCGGTTTTTTCCGAGGGCATACGGAATATTTTGAGAGGGAACTAATTCGTCATCGGCAAATAAGCATATAATTTTGCATATCATGCTATTCGATTGAGACAGATAATTATCGCTAGAAACTAAGCAAGTGCCGTTGTCAATGTAAACATCAACGACGTCATAGGAAAAATTGCGATAAACAGATTATCATTGGTTTTTTAAACTCGAAAGTGTTTCTCTCGTTTGAAAAACCATCGATAATTTATTAGCATATGCGCATTTACTAACGCATCTGGATTGTGACATAAAAGCTCCATGAGGTTGTTTCCAGCTCGGCTAAACGTCCCATTCTGCATATATTTCACTGATTCCAAGATGATGTATGGGTCAAAATACGCCGTCTTGTCAAGAAAACGTGCATTCATTGCCGCAATTAGCTAGTAAAAATTAAACAAAGATACTTTAAAACCTGTAACCTTGGCATTACAGTTCAAATGAAAATTGTTTAAATCTCCGCTAGAGTCTTTCCCGGCTTATTTGCATTTTGTAATAACTGACACTTTTATTCATGCAAGACCCGTGAAAGAGTGAAAACTGATGTTGCTATTGTAACGGGTCTTTTTTTCTGTGTGTTTTGTACCTAGTCATTTTTCGGATCTATGTATCCGGGATCGATTACTCCATGTTTTGCCCGTTAGCATAGCTATAATATAATGTTTCTCCTTTAGCTCACTACTGTCCGTATAACTAAGTCTATTTAATGTTCACATGTTTAATGTTTATAGATCTTCATATAACAATGTATAACAGGACATGTATAATATATATAAAGGTTCACAATTATAATTTCCAATTAACATTCGTGCATACAACTTGTTACTTCAAGCTACTACTGACCCTCACAAGATCGTGCTATTAACATCTGTTCTTAATTTAGACTAAACATTGCCTTATGGTCTTAGAATATTTTGATGAACTTATCAATGTTATTGCAACTCTACTGTGCAACTCATGTACCGTATAAACTGTCACATTAATCAAGATGAAAGAGCATTAAACTGATTATTAAGTGTTGACCATCAACTCTTTGACGTAATTGACCACGCCACGCTATAGTGACAAAACAAACTCGGTGACCCTCAATATTTTCATCATATTTTGTTGCCAAAATCATGAAAAACCTTTTACACAAAATTTTAAGAAAAAAATGCCTGGAAGAACTGAGAAGAAAATACACAGGTTCATCGAAGACCGATTGGACATTTTACTTCGAATAACAGTAGGCACCGAACTTACAAGTAACATGTCAAGATTGATCTCACAAGGAATAAAATTTTGATGAAAATGTTTATACGTTTATACGACGCAAGTTCCAGGTGAGATTAAATTGCTACCATGTTTTAAATATAATGATAAGGATCTGAAGTATTTGTTTTGTTAGTTTTTTTCTTGTTAATAATATTGGACGATAAGTGGTATTCTCTAATTTTTGTGCTATTTTCACATTTCTTGATCGGTGTGAGAAAAATATTTTTCCTCACTAGTGAAATATCTGTTCTCGGCAAATGATTGGTCGAAATTTAATTATGACGTCAAATTTTCTTGGTTTCTTCTGAATTTTCCTATTGTGATGTCATGAAAAAAGGCGACCATGCCTGATGACGTCCCATATAAAGAACACAACTTTTTGCAAATATTTGAAAAGGAATGATAAAAATCATTAGAGAAACAGATTCCACCACTATAACTCGTTTATTACGATAATACTCCACTCTCAACAGTTAAATTTTAATTATTTAAAAAGCTCGGCAAGCTGAAGGTTTTCCGTTACATATACGCCCTAAGTTTGGATAATATTGCATTAAAATGGAGTTTTGAGGTAAGTGTTGTTTCTATTCTATTGCATTATTCGCACATTTGTGGATTTCAGCAAGTCAACATTGCGGCTCACTCCTTAGTTACGACATGTCAACTCTGGATTTGGCAGTAAATAGTAGCCAACGAAAAAAAGAATGTTTGGGTTAAGAATTATGAGAGGTGAACACATTTTTTCTAGCGCTTATTTAAAAAATAATTCATGCAAGACTTAAGATTTTTTTTGAAATTTGTAGCTTTGATCTTACAGGGGGTAAAATAGAACAACTGTACACACGGCAATCTTACCTTCGCTTCAGTTTTTAAATTACCGTACTTGTCCTATTAGAATCGAAATAAGCTAACGCTCAGAATAAAATTCGAATATCACGGCCCAGGCCATGTGTAAATGTCCAACAAATCTATGGCTTCCATGAATTATTTCTTATATATAAAATTTATCGTTTGTAAGCTTTATCAAGGACATACGATACAGTTAGTAACAGCGGAGGTAATGACGTTGCTAACGTAAATTGTTATTTTCGCGACGTCAAGCTGTGACTTATCGGGAAAAGATGCAGTTTTCGACTGATTTTGATCATTCAAACTGATTTAACTTGAAAACGAGTTCATGGACCCCTCTTTTTATAAAATGACATTTGGTTTGATTACGTATGAAGATTATGTGTACCAATTTTCATGAAAAAGTCAATAGTGCAATTATTTTAAATTTGATAAATATACAGCAAAAAATGACGTTTTTTTTCTACTTTCATGAACATTTGATAAATATGAGTTATTTGTAAAAAAAATGTACAAATTTATAGAACATTTATATAAAACAGAAATTACAAATAATTTAACAAAAAACAGTTTGTGTTTATCTTTTAAAACAAAAAAGTTATGTATTTCTGTCGAAAGGAAAAATACGTCCACAAATCCGAATTTTGAGGAAATATCTGAAATTTCAACCTCAATTTACTCAAAAAGTAGCACATGATGGTATATTTTTTTTGCATATTTGATTTAATCAGGTAAAAAATAGCCTATATGCAAATTTTCATCAAAATTTCATTACGGGATCAAAACTGTATCGTATGCCCTTAAGATATCAGATAAGGGTCACATTTAAAACATGACATCGTTGCTTGGAAGTAAGCGCTACCACAATTTATCATTAAAAAAAAAAAAAAAACCCGCAGTCACCATATTTTGTTTTTAAAATAACACGGTTAAAAACTTGATGTATTGTTTAGTATAAACGTTTTACTACTCTTTCAGAACGCTGGCTTACTAATTACAGAAACTGTGCATAAAGGGGGTCAAATAAAATGTTCGTCCCCTACAATCACAAGCCTACAATATTATTTTTTCATTTTCCATTTTCATGTCAAAAAATTTTTAATAAATTCTTTTCATATAAAACTTGAGAAAAAAAGTTCGGGAGCATTGATAAAATGCAATAGTAGAATTGAGAATGGAAATGGGGAATGTGTCAAAGAGACAACAACGCGACAAAAGAGCAGAAAACAGTAATAGTATCTATTACAGGTTCAGAGGTCAAATTGATAAGTTTAAGGAGCCTCAAATAAATGCTATTGTTATTGTTCAAAGAAAAATATTGAATAGTATTTTAGACCCCGTTTACACTTGTAGTAAAAAAGATCGGTCTTTTCTGAGATCGATCTAAAAAAGACCGATCTTTAGTCTAATGTAAACGAGGAAGATCGATCTTCAATCGGACTTAAAAAGTCCACCTCCAGAGGTGGTTTTAAAAAGATCGATCCTATTTGAATCGATCTTTCTTTAAGTGTAAACGCTTAGATCGATCGCGATTGATCTTTGTTCAAGTGAATGTTATATTTAGATATGAAAATAAATCTGCGCATGTTCGGCGGCAAAAACCATGGATGGGATAAGAACAGTAAATATAGATTCCGCCGTTTTATATCATTGTTCTGAATCGGTAAATTCTATGCTGTAAATCCTCATCTTTAATTACATCGACCTTTCATTTTTAAGCGATAGTCTTCTCACATAGAAAGTTCTTTGTTTAATGACTTGTGACGAGCGAACCAAAAAGATAATTAATAACTGCATACGAAATTCAAATGATCCAACTATTTTCTCCGTGATTTTGCAGTTTGTGACTGTCCGTGCGAGATGCACACGCTATCATACTATTCTATTTTTACAATAATTTGTTTACGAAATGTCAAGTAATCAGGTCAGAACGGTTCTTTTTATGTTGCAGTGTAAACGCACTAGACTTAATAAGATCGATCGAGATCGATCTTGCTTGTGCAAATGTAAACGCGAACTGGTCTTTTTAAGATCGATTTAAATAAAGATCGGTTCAATTTTGCACAAGTGTAAACAGCGTTATAGAAATATGTTTTGCGCCTGTCCCAAGTCAGGAGCCTCTGGCCTCTGTTAGTCTTGTATGTTTTTTAATTTTAGTTCATTTATATATTTTGGAGTTTAGTATGACGTCCATTTTCACTAGTACACATTTTTATTTAGGGGCCAGCTGAAGCCCGCCTTCGGGTGTGGGATTTTCTCGCTGTGTTGAAGACCCCTTGGGTGCCTCGGCTGTTTTCTGCTCTTTGGTCAAGTTGTTGTCTCTTTGACATATTCCCATTTCCATTCTCAATTTTATCTGTTAGTATGGTAATTGCTAACAGAAATCATACGATAGGAAATGCAAGCCCTGGAATATCGAATCACCAGGTTGGTACGTACATCATATTCAGGCCCCACTGAAATGCTGCTACAACAAAAATGGAAGGCTCACAATGAAAACAAAGTCATTTCTTTGTCTTTCAGTTTTTAAATTTTTATTAAAGTTAATTGACCAATTGCGAAATAAACTCCCTGATCGTATACTCCAGAGGAACAGTGTGAAATTAATGGGTGAATCTAATTGAATCCAATAGGATTTTTGTTCAGATACAAGTACTAAGCGACCTAAAATCGTTATGGGTAATTTGTCCTTAAACAAATGAAATCTTCTCCAATGCATTGAACACAGTACTGAGTTTTCATAAAGTCCTAGTCTTATTCAATGCCTTGCTTAAGTTGGTCAAATTCCAAAGTTCAAATTAGTTTCATCAGTTTCACTGTTCATTAATTAAATATGCCGAAAACATGCTATAGTGCCTCCCTAACATCATTTCTCCGGCATTTTCGTCGTGCTTTATCATGTTTATGTAGATTATTTCCCCTTTTTTCAGAGGCATTGCACTGTGTAATGTTCTCGGAGACGAATTATATCCATAGTCCGAATATGATTTGATTGTTCTTCCAAAGATGACAGTGTAAGGACATAACAGTACTTGATACGAAATACTATCCGTTTCTTGGAACTGTAAACACTCTTGTAGTGGGATTATAAGCATTGCCCATATTCAGCCATACTTGGTCAAATTTTATAATTTCATTTGAATGGAGAGTACTATCTGTCTTCATTGATGCTGTAAATGCGGGGCTTTCGTGTATTCGTCCAGGTTCTATAATAGAATAGAGATGCTAATCGTATAATATAGAAATAAGAAGATGTGGTATGAGTGCCAATGAGACAACTCTCCATCCAAGTCACAATGTGTAAAAAGTAAACAATTATGGGTCAAAGTACGGCCTTCAACACGGAGCCTTGGCTCACACCGAACAGCAAGCTAGAAAGGGCCTCAAAATACACATATAAGAAAGGATAGTTCTCAAATGAAGTACAAATGATATTTTTACTGCCTGTTTTATAGTTTGTTCTTATGTTGTACTGTTACACCACTGTCTCAGGTTAGGGAGATGGTTTGGCGCCCGCAGACATGCTTAACCTCGCCCCATTCTGTATGTGACTGTCCCAAGTAAGGAGAAGCCTGTAATTCGGTGGTTTTTGAGTGTTGCTGTATATCATATTTGTTTTTCGTTTGTTGTTTTAAACATAAATCAGGTTGTTAGTTTTCTCGTTTGAATTTATAGCTAACTATGCGGTTTGGGTTTTGCTCATTGTCGAAGGCCCTACGATGACTTATAGTAGTTGACTTCTACGTTATTTGGGCTCTCATGGAGAGTTGTCTCATTGGCAATCACACCACGTCTTCTGATTTTTTTTTATAATGTATGAGTATAACTGATGAGGATTATGTCATTAACATGTGTCATGCACACGGAAATCGGTATGATACTTTTTTTACTTCTACTATAGACCAGTCCTGTCAGTCCTCATGGTACAAAGTGCTTAGTACAAAAGACTCGTATTTAGTTGATACTATTTAGTCGGAATGCTTACTTAGTAGTTTATGAATTATTTGATTGAACTAAAACTAAGGTTTTGACTCAATTATGTCAATTAATATACATTGTATGAGTTAAGCTTATATAATTTAGTCAGTTATGCTATGACCCTTCTCTGAAATGTCTTACTGTCTTGAGCGTCTTGAGCGTCCAGATGAAAGTTAACATTTCGCCCTTCTTTGAAAAGACTTATATACTCGGGTCTCAACTATTTTGTTTTGTTAACACTGGGCAAAGACGTTTGATAAATTTTGTATATGGTTTGTCATTGTTTCCTGATAAAACAGTTATTTTTTAATAAATAAAAGCTAGACAAGAATATTAAAGTGTTTTTATTATGATAGTCGCATACCTCGTATTTTCTGTAAAAAAATCTGACGATTGGTTTCTTGATTAAATTTTACTTAAGCCAAGGACAAGTTTGTTAGTCTCTGGTATAATTTTTATGCCTCACCTAGGAGCATTATGTTTTTCGGTCTGTGCGTCCGTTCGTTCGTTCGTTCGTCCGTCCATTCGTTCTTCCGTCAGTCTGTCCCGCTTCAGGTAAAAGTTTTTGGTTAAAGTTTTTGGTCAAGGTAGTTTTTGATGAAGTTGAAGTCCAATCAACTTGAAACTTAGTACACATGTTCCCTATGATATGATCGTTCTAATTTTAATGCCAAATTAGAGTTTTGACACCAATTTCACGGTCCACTGAACATAGAAAATGATAGTGCGAGTGGTGCATCCATGTACTATGGACACATTCTTTAAGAAATAAGTATAAAAAATGTATAATGAGTAAAATGAAGTAAAAAATAGTTGCATAATTTTCCAATACAAATATCAAGACATGTCGTCGTCAAATGAAATCATTACTTCAAAATAATTTGGTAACATTATCAGATCAAACACTAGAGAGAAGCGTTGTGATAATGATTTAAAAATAGACACGTGTTTCTCGATTAAATACGCCTTAGATCAAACGTTTTGAAAACAATTTACTGACACTGGTAAAAGCAGCTAAAAGAGACTGAATAGAAAAACAGAACTTTTCAATGGTCAACCTTGACTGAAGGACTTGCAACCCTATTAAGTTTTAATGAAATTATATTATTGATAAAATGACAATTTATAGTAAGAATGGATCATTCGAATGTACTTGTACGTGAATTTCCGTGACCATGACTTTTGTTTGTTTTATTTATGTTTTATTATTGACCAGAAACTAGCTACTGGTTTTGATCTACAACTTAATTTACATTTGATCTCATGAAAATATATATGTAACAGTACAAATAAGGAATTCAATAAGAATTCCAACGTTTGAGCCCGGCACAGGTCCTTTTTATACGACCGCAAAAAAATTTTGCGGTCGTATATTGGTATGACGTTGGCGTCGTCGTCGTCGTCGTCCGAAGACACATTGGTTTTCGCACTCTAACTTTAGTTTAAGTGAATGGATCTCTATGAAATTTTACCATAAGGTTCAATACCACAAAAGGAAGGTTGGGATTGATTTTGGGGGTTATGGTACCAACAGTTAAGGAATTAGGGGCCAAAAATAAGCATTTTTGTAACTTCCAGACATAACTTGTGTGTTAGTGACCACAAGGTTCCATATCACAAAGGGAATGCTGGGATTGATTTTGGGGGTAATTGCCTCAAAAGTTTAGGAATTGGGGGCAAAAAAAGGGGCAAAAAACAAGCATTTTTCTAGTTTCATGACAATAACTTGTGTGTAAGTGTATGGATCTTTCTGAAATTGTACTACAAGGTTCCATATCACAAAGGAAAAGCTGGAATTGAGTTTGGGGGTAATTTCCCAAAACGTTAAAGAATAAGGGGCCAAAAATAAGTATTTTTCTAGTTTCCAGACAATAACTTGTGTTCAAGTGTATGGATCTCTCTGAAATTGTACTGCAAGGTACCATACCACAAAGGGAAGGCTGGGATTGATTTTGGGGGTAATTGCCTCAAAATTTTAGGAATGAGGGGCAAAAAAGGGGCAAAAAACAAGCATTTTTCTAGTTTCAGGACAATAACTTGTGTGTTAGTGTATGGATCTTTATGAAATTGTATCACAAGGTTCCATGTCACAAAGGGAAAACTGGGTTTGAGTTTGGGGGTAATTGCCCTAAACGTTTAGGAATTTGGGCCCAAAGAGGGGCCAAAAATAAGCATTTTTCTAGTTTCCAGACAATGACTTGTGTTCAAGTGTATGGATCTCTCTGAAATTGTACTGCAAGGTACCATACCTCAAAGGGATAGCTGGGATTGAGTTTGGGGGTGATGAATCATAAGGGGGTTCAAAAAATTTGGGTTTTTTTTTTTTTTCCTTTTTTTTTTTCTTTAAAATTTTCCATTTTAAGTTGGTAATTTCTGATTTATATTTAAAAGCAAATAATAATGATATGGCAGGAGATACACACCAAACAGGATGTGTAAATTATTATATAATAAGTATTGTGCAATAGCAAGAAATTTTCAATTGCACAGTGTTGCGCAATAGCAAGAAATCTTCAATTGCACAGTATTGCGCAATAGCAAGAAATATCCAATAGCACAATATTGCGCAATAGCAAGAAATTGTCAATTGTACAGTATTGCGCAATAGCAAGAAATATTCAATTACACAGTATTGCGCAATTGCAAGAAATATTCAATTGCACAGTATTGTGCAAAAGAAGATACTTTGTATAAATTGGTTATTTCTTGACCAATTTCAATGGGGTTTTATTCTTGAATTCTTGGGGTTCTTTAATATGCTGAATCTAACCGTGTATTAAGTTTTTGGATTTTGGGCCCCGTTTTTAAATTGGTCCACACTGAGGTCCAAAGGGTCCAAAATTAAACTTAGTTTGATTTTAACAAAAATTGAATTCTTAGGGTTCTTTTGATATACTGAATCTAAACATGTATTTAGATTTTTGATTATGGGCCCAGTTTTCAAGTTGGTCCAAATCGGGGTCAAAATTCAACTTTGTTTGATTTCAACAAAAATTAAATATATGGGATTCTTTGATATGCTGAATCTAACCATGTATTTAGATTTTTGATTTTTGGACCCCGTTATCAACTTTGTCCACATTGAGGTCAAAAGGGTCCAAAATTAAACTTTGTTTGATTTCATCAAAAATTGAACTCTTGGGGTTCTTTGATATGCTGAATCTAACCATATATTTAGATTTTGGATATTGGACCATAATAGGTGAATGTCCAATTTAAAATTTTTAAGTTCTTAGACCACATTCATTCTGTGTCAGAAACCTATGCTGTATCAAATATTTAATCACAATCCAAATTAAGAGCTGTATCAAGCTTGAATGTTGTGTCCATGCTTGCCCCAACTATTCAGGGTTCTACCTCTGCGGTCGTATCAAGCTGCGCCCTGCAGAGCATTTTATTCTAGTTTCCAGACAATAACTTGTGTTCAAGTGTATGGATTTCTCTGAAATTGTACTGCAAGGTACCATACCTCAAAGGGAAGGCTGGGATTGAGTTTGGGGTTGATGAATCATGAAAGGGTTCAAAAATTTGGGGGATTTTTTTTTTTTCCTTTTTTCCTTTTTTTTTTTTTAAATTTTCCATTTTAAGTTGGTTATTTCTGATTTATATTTAAAAGCAAATAATAATGATATGGCAGGAGATACACACCAAACAGGATGTGTAAATTATTATATAATAAGTATTGTGCAATAGCAAGAAATTTTCAATTGCACTGTATTGCGCAATAGCAAGAAATCTTCAATTGCACAGTATTGCGCAATAGCAAGAAATATCCAATAGCACAATATTGCGCAATAGCAAGAAATTGTCAATTGTACAGTATTGCGCAATAGCAAGAAATAATCAATTGCACAGTATTACGCTATTGCAAGAAATATTCAATTGCACAGTATTGTGCAAAAGAAGATACTTTGTACAAATTGCTTATTTCTTGACCAATTTCAATGGGGTTTTATGCTTGAATTCTTGGGGTTCTTTAATATGCTGAATCTAACCGTGTATTAAGTTTTTGGATTTTGGGCCCCGTTTTTAAATTGGTCAAATTGAGGTCAAAAGGGTCCAAAATTAAACTTTGTTTGATTTCATCAAAAATTGAATTATTGGGGTTCTTTGATATGCCGAATCTAACCGTGTATTTAGATTCTTAATTTTTAGTCCCGTTTTCAAATTGGTCTACATTAAGATCCAAAGGGTCCAAAATTAAACTTTGTTTGATTTCAACAAAAATTGAATTCTTAGGGTTCTTTGATATGCTGAATCTAAACATGTATTTAGATTTTTGATTATGGGCCCAGTTTTCAAGTTGGTCCAAATCGGGGTCCAAAATTAAACTTTGTTTGATTTCAACAAAAATTGAATATATGGGGTTCTTTGATATGCTGAATCTAACCATGTATTTAGATTTTTGATTTTTGGGCCCCGTTATCAACTTTGTCCACACTGAGGTCAAAAGGGTCCAAAATTAAACTTTGTTTGATTTCATCAAAAATTGAACTCTTGGGGTTCTTTGATATCTGACCATGTATTTAGATTTTGGATATTGGACCATAAAAGGTGAATGTCCAATTTAAAATTTTAAGTTCTTAGACCACATTCATTCTGTGTCAGAAACCTATGCTGTTTCAAATATTTAATCACAATCCAAATTCAGAGCTGTATCAAGCTTGAATGTTGTGTCCATACTTGCCCCAACTGTTCAGGGTTCGACCTCTGCGGTCGTATCAAGCTGCGCCCTGCGGAGCATTTTATTTTTTTTATCTCTCTTAAAGGACGAACATAAAACTCTTATATTAAATATTGTGGATAATATATCTTACACAGATTATCATAACCAAATTGGACTATAGGTACCTGTTAAAATCTAATTGAACAATATCTGGTCATGTTCAATGTATTTGTGTAACAGTATGTGTGCTCTGTAATATGTGTTTTGATTTGTGACAAAATCAGTTATATGTAATATTTCAGTGCCAGTTACGCCTAATACAAGTAATCATTTCAATGATCACCCTTTTCGACAATTTTTAGAAATGAATTACAGGAAATTATTAAAATGAAATTTAACACTTAAGATCATTTAAATCGCATACTCTACTTAAGGAGCCGAGATGATGATACTTCTGATGATACACTTGGTATAAATGAGAATACTTCCTGTTCATACAACCTATTTCATTGCAAAAAAATACTAGACGTAACCGAAAATATCAGAATGCTGGTTTTTCTTTTTTAAATAAGTGAAAAATGTGATTTTCAATAAAAAATGTATCTTTTGATAACTATATTATTGCATTAAACCAGGAAATGTATTATTAATCTTTTCCTTCAAATAAGTGTGAAGTCGTCCAGTCAATACACAATCTGCTTTCAATGACCACCGATATTTTCTTGTAAGAAAGGTTTTGTGTTTTGATTTGCGGCAAACTAAGTTATATGTTACGTTTCAGTTCCGTTATTGGGAGTTACGCCCGATAAAAGTATTAATTTCAATGAGTATCTTATTTGTCGACTTGAAATGAATTCATATGAAGTTATCAAAATGAAAGTTTACACACATGTAATTTAAATTGCATACTCTACTAAAGGAGCTCAGGTCTTTGTGTTTCCTGTTGATGATGTGTTTGACTGGTTCTTTGTATAAGAGAGAATACTTCCTGGTTATACAACCCACTTTCAGTACTATATGAAAGGTTTTACTAGGCCTAATCGTAAATATCCAGTTGCAGGTTATTTTCATCTAAAAAGGAGAAAAACGTGACCTCCAATAACAAATGTGTCTTGTGATAACTATAGTAGTGCATTAATCCAGGAAGTGTATAGATTCTTATCCTTCAAATAAGTTTGAAATTTAAACTTGTCAAAGATACCAGGCTTATGATTTTGTACGCAAGACGCGAGTTTCGTCTATAAAAGACTCATCAGTGACGCTCGAATCAAATTTGAATATTATCGTTAGTTCATAGTTGAAGCAGGGTACCGGGGGACTATATTTGTATTATACGAATATCGTTCAAGGTTTTTGTACAACCATGCTTGTATAGTAAAATGGCCGATTGCTCGATAAAACATTTTCACATTCTGGTTGAAAATGCGGACTTTTAGCTTGTACACTGTTTTTTGCAAACACTAGTTGGCCTAAAACCGCTATATGGATCGTGACCTTAATACAATTAGATCTTACACTTAGGGTTGCATGGGATATAGAAATACGGTCCTCCATGAACTTCACCTGGCTGGTAGTAGAGCCTATACTAAAGATATGATTCGTTTGACGGTGTGGGATGTATAAATACGTAGCATGGTGTAGTCAGAGAGAGGCCTACTATGGTGACAACAACAACTCTCTGACGGGTCCGTATGTAAACTGATATAAGGAAAATGAAGGAAGCATGATAAGAGGTCTGAAAATTAGTAATGAGCCAAGATCTCACGCCAAAATATAATATTATCTACTGAATCATCTTTGTACAAGACATAGTTTAGCAAAACATCTTTCTTGGTAAAGCCTTGGCTCAAAATCAAATATCAATACCCCGGTCTGGAAATAATGCTGCCATTGTCATCTGTAGATTATGATTCTTTTTTTATTATCGAATTCAAAGGGCAAAAATTCGCATTTCCAGATCTTCTTCTTTCTATCCCTATCTTATATACTGCATCTTTCAGTAGCAATCTTAATTTTCCGCCTATCATTCTGGTCGACCTACTTTTTAGAACCTTCCCATTGTATCAACTGAAAAATGTGAGTTTTCGTCCTGAATATGCGTGAAATATTTGGCACTGAATGTTAGGTAAGTAAAAATCAGTCAATCAATTAAGATTTTTCCTTATTATAATGCATGGGAAAACACTGACGATTTTTATTTAAACACAGCTTGTAAAGATCCAATTTTACAATTCATATTAGCTTTCATAAGTTTCATTGTTCACTTATTAGATATGCAGAAAACATGCTCCAGTGATTTCCGTACATTTGTTCGTCGGCTTTGTTATCGTCATGTTTAGCATAGATTCTGTCTCCTTTCTTCAAAGCCATTACAGTGTTAAGTGTTCCCGTAGAATAATTAGTTCCAAATATTCCCACATCTGATTGGTTGTTCTTCCAAAGATGACAGTGTAGATACTTTCCTCGATTGGCCATAACAGTACTTGAAACGAAGTACAGGCCGTTTCTTGAAACAGTAAAAACGCCTGTAGTAGGATCATAAACATTGCCCATATTCAGCCAGACTTTGTCAAATTTTAGTACTTCATTTGATTGGAGAGTTATAGATGACGTCAACGATGCTGAAAATGCGGGTCTTTCTTGCTTTCGTCCAGGTTCTATGAAATTATTAAAAAAAAAAGAAAAACCCTGTATTTTATACATCTGATATTATAGTGCTCCAATACTTAATAGATAGAATTTTGTCGCAAAAGTTATTCATACATCATATCATTGAACTAGTACTAGGATCTCAACTCGAATATGTAAGATTGAACTTATATACAGTTTAATTGCCAATTTTGCTGAAGTGTTTGAACTTTATTCGTGCCTAAATGACATTCTAAAATATTTAAAAAAGAGATGAGGTTTGCTTTGGCCTGAACATCAACAGACGGTTGTGAAATTAGATTTAAAAAAAGAGACTGTTGATTCCAGCGACTCAGAATTTCATTCAAGACAAACATGTATTCATTACAAATAAAAATTTTGGTGACTTTTACTTTTATTGTGAGCCCTAAAGCAAATCAAAGAACTGTTTCGTTCACTTTGATATGGTCTTTCAAATAACAAACCATATGTATTTGAACTCACCCGTCGATTTCAAGTAATGACACATTATAAACATAACAACTTTCGAAATAATGCTCTCTGTAAGAATATAGTTTAAATCCTTTGATTCAATCTTTAAAATGGTTCGGTTTTCACAGATGGGTAAATGTTTGATTTTATTTTGTGGATGATGATTTGCATTGGTATAAAAAATGTCTTTTGACAATGTATCGTTTTACTTACCATATCCGATATCTTCGATGACAGTTTTTTATAATTGGAATTCTCTGGTCAGTAGTCTCCTCAACTGTCTTTATGATATAGTCCTTCAATACTTGGTTTAACTGAGTCGTATCAAACAAAACTACTAAAGGCATCTGCTGATTATCCAGAAGGGGTACTTCTACTGTGGAGTTTTGTCTAGTCTCCTGTGACGTAATTGACTGAACGCAACTCATAAGCATGAAGATAAAAATGAAATTTAACTTTCTTTGCTCCATTTGAACTTTCTTTTGAGATAAACTTCTTTTAATTTGTAAATTTTGTGATGATCATATACAGTTACAGGAAGGACGAAGGTTAAGTATCACAATATGGTGAGGTCAAAAACAAGTTTTGATTGTTGCTCTTTGTTTTCTTATTTTCTTCGCTAAAAAGCACCCTAATACCCCAAGCCGCACAAGACACACAGACCAAAAATAAAATGCATGTCAGCTTTTGTACGCGGGCCATAATAAGCCAATATCTGCAAGAACAACTAAAAGAGAATAAATACAATCATGTAATATTTTATTAATTGTCATGCTAAATGAAATTGATATTGAGTTTGTTAGTGATTACTGTACATAATCGTTAAAGGAGAGCCATTCAAAACTAAAAGACAATTTGAAAGAGTTGGTCCTGTTTTGTTTCATAAAAAAAGGCCTACGTAGATACAAGTTTCTTGTCTTAGGGAGGGATAAATCGTACTTTGTAAAAAATCACTCTAATTCAAACAAAAAATTCTCTGAAACTGACATTATCAAGATGCTTGATTTCTTGATTGACAACATATTTGTTACGTTTGGAGGATGTGTTTTTCAATCGGCATTCCCATGAGAACCAACTGTGCTCCTCTTCTTGCCGACTTGTTCCTTTATTCGTATGCGGCTGACTTCATACAGGAACTTCTTAGGAAGAAAGAAAAGAAGTTAACAGTATCCTTTAACTTCACATTCCGCTATAAAGATGATGTTCTCTCACTAAATAATTCAAAATTTGGTAACTATGTTTAACGCATTTATCCCATCGAACGTAAGATAAAAAATACGACAGATACAGATAAGTCTGTCTCATTTCTTGACTTACATCTAGAAATTGACAAAGAGGGTCGGTTGAAAACAAAACTTTACGACAAAAGAGATGATTTCAGCTTCCCAATTGTGAACTTGCCATTTTTATGTAGCAACATTCCAGCAGCGCATGCATTCGGAGTATATATCATCCAGTTTATACGATATTCCAGGGCTTGCATTTCCTATCATGATTTCCTTGATAGAGAGTTGCTGCTCACAGGGAAGCTACTAAACCAAGAGTTCCAAGTGGTGAAGTCGAAATCCCTTCGTAAATTTTACGGGCACCATCACGAGATGGTTGACCATTATGGAATATCCGTTTCACGGATGACAACGGATATGTTCCAATTGTCGTAACTACAATCCCACCCCTTTTCCCCTAATTTGACCTACCGAAGTAGACTTACCGCCGGGTTTGTACTAACATGAGCAACACGACGGGTGCCACATGTGGAGCAGGATCTGCTTACTCTTCCGGAGCATCTGAGATCACCCACAGTTTTTTGGTGGGGTTCGTGTTGCTTAGTCTTTGGTTTTCTATGTTGCGTTTTGTGTAGTGTTGTTTGTCTATATGTCTTTTTCTTTTTTGGCAATTGCGTTGTCCGTTTATTTTTGGAAAATGACGCTATCAGCGGCATGTTTCCGATACCATTGACCAGAACTCACGGAAGTTGATTATGCCTCCGCCTACCGCATTCGGTTTCATATTTACTATTTTACATACTAACTGGAATCTGCTTGTATTACGCTACACTCGAACAGTGTTGTAGTCGGACGGGAACCAGTTTACATACTTTATTTTATTTACCAAAAAGATATCTTGACCTGTCCATATGTTTTTTGTTATTAAATGGTATTTGGAGCTATCCCTTTGTTATATTTTTCATATTTATTCGAGCTTTCACTTTTATGCACATGTTTACAATCGTAAATAATCGGTATGTATACATGATAAATAGATCCGTTTTGTTATGGTGTTGGACTTTTTACCCTCCAATGATCAGCAATCGCTAGACAAAATAATTCTCCTAAATAATGTCAGCCTTTCATGCCATTTCAACTTTACAATCATTAAAAAAGTAATAATCGGAATCATTTTGATATCCATTGGATAGAAACTGGTCTTTATCCAGATTTACGAAGATTTTAATAATCAGAAATTAGTAATACGGTTATACCCACGCGGTGCGTATGAATCTTTGTTTACAAAGTTATAGCAGCAGAGTCTGTAACTGTGTCATTATTAATTAACTACACTGTTATTGTACTTAATATGATGAAAACTGCATATGCAATATAAGATGTCAACTCGGCCAATACAGATTTTTTTTCCGTATTGGCAGAGTTCTGATCCGGCCAAAACAGGATTTCGGAACGTCTCTAGTTTTTAGATCGTAAGTCACGATAAACTCAAACTGAAAGTAAACAGTTGTTTGTACGCCGCAGTTTTTATTTACTCACCATAAACAAGCTGAAACGTTCAGTATGGCATATATTTTAGGTTAAAGACGGTCCCATTCATTTGAAAAGCATTTTGAAAGTAGACGATGGAATTATTTCAGGTTTGGGGAACGAGTAAATTATCACAAAGTTCATTTCTTGACGACCTCATAATTTCATCATGTCGATGGTACAAATCGATTTTTACTGTTTACTTTCGCTTCTCATGTTTTGTAAATGGTCTTTTATTTTTAAACCCGAACCAGGCATCTGCATTCTGTAATTGCGCAAATCTTCGTTTTTTGGTCAATTCGCTTATGGATAGTTGTATCAATTTCAACTCTTACATTTTTTTTTAAATATATTTGCATTACACATGCAATGGCAGTACCTTTCCAATTACTATTTATGTGTTGTGTCTAAATTAAAGTTGTAACACTTTATAGTGACTGGAAAGGGTAGAAAAATTCATCAGATGAGAAAAGGCTGAAGATACATGGAAACGGCACCAAATCATTAGATATTGCATCTTATAAAAAGAAACTGAGATTTGGATAGTGCCACTTCAAGGTAAAAATGTTTATCTCTTGTGAAATGAAATAAAAAAATATTGTAACACTGTAGTTTATTAATAAAGATGCTATTACATGTATTTCTGTATTGGCCTTATTGTTGGTCCTCGGCCTGCAGTATTGGCCTTCGGCTTCGCCTCATACCAATACACCAAGACATGGACCAATAACAAGGACAATACAGAAATACTTACGCAATAATATTATAGAATGACAGTATGGTTCGATAGCGGGAATCAGCCCCTCAACTACTTTTTACATAAATATTAACTTCTGGCTTCAACTCCTTGTTCGTCTTGTCTGGAGATCTTGTTGTAGTTCCAGTTAGGCAAGCATTTTAGAGACGTATCCCGTCCATCCTCTCTTCACTTGTAATTTCTGGTGATAGATTTTGCCGCTTGACGTTGTATCTTTTCAAGCTTGTTTTTTTGTTGTTACCGTGTAGGGGTCCCATACTATGGCTCCATATTAATTTGTAAGATCCATTCGTAAAGGTCTAGATCATTGTTCTAATCTGACACAAATTTCAATAACTGGAATGCTACCAAAGTTGAATATATGGTGACCTACTAGAACAGCATTATCACTATTGAAATTGTGTTTAATACCATGATTGTTCAATGTCATTAACTTAAATGGAGACAGACATTTGACCTGAAAGGTGGTGTGGAGTGCAAAATCAAAAACTAACTGACTATGATATATGGTTAAAGAATGAATATCAATTACATGAGTCAACATGGTCAAGGGCAGAGTTGTTATGAAATAACAATATGGCAGAGAAGTGGTTTCAAGTTTCATATAAAGCGACCTGACTGACATGAAATAAAAATCAAAGGAGTATCCCTATTTGTCTAATCTTCAAGGTGAAATAAAACTAGTAAAACAATATTATACTATTGTCTAAATCTACAGAAATATAATTTGCTTCAAGTAACAGAAATAACTAGGTCACTAGTAACTTATTTAATGAGTATGTGGGGTATAAGAGCTTGATAACAACAGGCTCTTTATAATCATTGGTTTGAAAAGGATACTAGTAGTCTATATTCTTGATTTAGAAAATGTAATTGCAAGACAAAATCACATTACTTAGAATACTTTAGATCATTCAGATAGTCTTTATTTATATGTACAAAAGAACAGCCAGTAGTCATTGGATATTGTAGATCATTCAAATAGTCTTGACCTATTTATTAGTACAAAAGAACAGCCAGTAGTCATTGGATATTGTAGATCATTCAGGTAGTCTTGACCTATACATTTGTACTAAAAAATCAGCCAGTTGTCATCTTCACATAACACACACATATACGAATATCAATTATATGCTTTTTGGCATTGCACTAGTCATGTCTTCTTTGACTGTCCATGACGTTAAAATACTAAATCCCTGGGATGTGTTTTAGTTGATTTTAGTCTCTGATGCATGATTTTTTATTATTATTTGTTTTGGCTTTTAACTAGCTGTCAGTAACTGCGAGTACTCTCAAATCGTACTTTCTTTTTTCTCGTTTTTATATAGATTAGACCGTTGGTTTTCCCGTTTGAATGGTTTTACACTAGTAATTTTTGGGGCCCTTTATAGCTTACTGTTCGGTGTGAGCCTAGGCTCCGTGTTGAAGACCGTACTTTGACCTATAATGGTTTACATTTATAAATTTTGACTTGGATGGAGAGTTGTCTCATTGGCACTCATACCACATCTTCTTATATCTATTTCTTGTTTATTTGACCTGTTGATACTAATTGTAATGCTTTTTTGTTATTTAATGTTATTCAGGGTTATATCTGGTCTATATACCAGCTTTGATAAGTGTTTGGTACTAATATAAATTTCCAATTCGTACTATGAACATCAAAAAAATTTTTTATTTTGTTAAAATATTTCCTTTCTCTATTGTAACTGTATACGTATACCTAACAACAAAATTATTTTATTTACCTGTGTTTAAAGTTATTGCAAATGGCTGATATTTTTGTTCGAGCATATTGTTTTTCTTAAATTGTTTAACATTTCATACCGATATAACATGTTACTTTTATTATTCTTCCCTTAGTTTATTTATTTTGAATTTACATTGTATCATAGGTCAAATTTATTTGTTCAGTGTATGTTCAATGGTGTTACTATGTCCTTTGATTGAGTTAAGTTATTTCAGTTGATATTTTATAGTGTGTCTTTCTATGTTGTGATGTTACACTATTGTTTCAGAAAAAGGGTGAAGGTTTGGTACCATTAAAACGTTTAAACCCGCTGCATTTGTTTGCACCTGTCCTAAGTCAGAAATCTGATGTTCAGTAGTTGTCGTTTGTTGATGTGGTTCATAAATGTTTCTCGTTTCTCGTTTTTATATAGATTAGACCGTAGGTTTTCCCGTTTGAATGGTTTTACACTAGTAATTTTTGGGGCCCTTTATAGCTTACTGTTCGGTGTAAGCCTAGGCTCCGTGTTGAAGACCGTACTTTGACCTATAATGGTTTACATTTATAAATTTTGACTTGGATGGAGAGTTGTCTCATTGGCACTCATACCACATCTTCTTATATCTAATTACGAGACATGTTGGAATGTTAAACTAATTACGGTATGTGAAAATCAAGACTTGCATAAAAAATATCACAATATTAGAGACAGTGGCGTCATTTTTCCTCAGAGCTTTCAGCTCTTTGATTGGACTTATGAGTTTGAATGTCCCTTTGTTATCCTTTGCCTCTCTTTTCATAGAAGGTGTTCTTTATATCGTATCTGTTATACCAAATATAAAATACAGTGCAACCTGTTTAATCCGACACACTAAGGGGCCAGAGAATTGTGTCGGATTGTACAGGGTGTCGGAATACTCAGGTTTCACTTTTGAACAACAGAATATTTCCTGCAGAATTATCGGCAAATTGCTGGTTATAAAATTCCATCTTTTTTCAAACATCCGATACTGTTGCACGCCCGATCCCATACTTCTCAACAAGTTGTTTTCTGATTAATTTTGGAATTTTATCGGAGTCTTCAATCAAATTTAACTCGTCTAAACTTAAATCCGTTTTAGTCGGTTTTGGTGAAGGCAAAGCAGAGTCATTTTCCAAAAGTCACTTTTTACATTTAGGTGTCGTAGCCATGTTGTATAATACTTAGAAACTGAAAATAGCTCACATTAAAAGTTTTATTTTTCATATAGGTAAACTTACCTGTAACCGTTAACGAGCCTCAATTAACTCACCTTCCGATCTATAAATTTAAATGTACACAATCATGTCAATTTGTTTGACGGTTTAGTGATTCTGATTCACATTAACATGTGATAATTGTTTATTTCAATTTATTGATTAGCAGATAAAAGGGTTGGATTAGACAGAATTAATTAGGTATAACTAATAACATCGGGACTTGAAAACGGTGTCGGATTACGGAAGTGACAGGTTTCGGAATACACGCGTTTTCTTTAACAAAGATTGTAATTGACATTTTTCGGGACCGGATATTTTGTTGGATGTCACAAGTTGTCGGAATACTCAGGTGTCGGATTTATCAAGTAGCACTGTACAAACACTTTGTCAATATTTTATTAACTACAAAAACTGTTTTTGTTTGCGTCTTTCCGAAATTTATAATCAATTGCAACAGCTTTTTTGTTGGCTTCTTTGTTAGATTTATTTGTATGTTTGTTTGCAGGTTTAGTCAGTTGTGTTGTATGTCTGTGATGTAAATGTATGTATACACAGTTTTGGCTTCTGGATCCCAATTATTGTCACATTAACCTATTATGTCTGTATGGGCTTCTCACCCAATTATGTCAATATAACGGAATTATAAACAACTGTCATACAAGTGGGAGGTTTAGCTAGCTATAATTTCGGGAAATGCCTGTACCAAGTCAGTTGTTTTCCATTATATCCGTTTAAAGTCTAAGGTTTGATTTTTAAAGTTTTTATGGACTTCCCTCCTTTTTAAATTTACCTTGAAGGTTGGTATTTTTGTTATATTTTTTTTTTTTCATTCAGTTCACGATTCTGCTCTCTACTTCGTAATCACGAATTGTAGGATTGAGACATTATTATCATTTATTATTATTATTATAGTTGGAGAATATGTTTGAGGATGCAAATCCGATGGGGTCTCTTATATGTATTTAATAGCAATGATTTGTTAAAAATGCATTTTATTTACATAGAGCGAAACAAAAACAAAATAATCGAGCACTAATAGTAGGTCTCAAAAACATTTAATTCGTAATTTCAATTACTAAAATCAATTCCACAATATATTCACCGCTCACTGGTCATCATTCAACTAAACCCCATCATAGAGAACCGTATATTATGTTTAACAAAAACAGCACCACAAAGAATACATTGCCAATTCAATGTTATAGGCAAATATCAATGTTAATTTATAAGATATCCAGAAAACATAGACCAATGACCTCCATATATAGACTCGTTATTATATACATCATGTTTTATATAGATTTTGTCTCTTATTCTCAAAGCCATCACAGTATTCAGTGTTCCGGAGGAATAATCTGTTCCGAATGATCCAACATTTGACTCGTTGTTCTTCCAGAGATGACAGTGTAGAAATTTTCCTTTTGTTGACATTACAGTATTTGATATAAAGTATATTCCATCTTTCGGAACTGTAAACACACCAGTACTAGGCTCGTATCCGTTCCCAATATTTAACCAGACTTTATCAAATGTTAGAACTTCGTTCAGTCCCAGTGTTTTAGATGACGTCCTAGATGCTGAAAAGGCAGGTCTTTCGTCTGCCCTTACAAGGTCTGGAATAATAAAATTTAAAATATATGAGTATGAAGTGATTATAGAATCTAAGTTATTGTTTACTTACGGATTGGGATTGATAATTTGCAAAAGTTGCAATATTTCTATTTTATTTTGACAGATGTTTAATTATCTGCTGCCGATCTTAATCATAATTTTAAAAAGTTATGAATAGAAATAAAGAATTATTCAATATTAAACTAATAAAATGGGTCAAGGTCTCAAATGGCCGGGTTGCAATATGTGTGTGATTAATCAATGTAGAATGTTTACAATGTAGTTGAAATTACATGAAAGGAAAATTGTTTTTTCTTTTTCTTTCTGTGAAGTCTTAGGGATCTTGGTTGAAACTTTAGAGGTTGAAAAAGGTGTACCCTCTTTCGTAAATTTTGCTGAAAAATGACTAAGTTCCAAAATTAAAAACAATGGACTATTTTCATATTCCCGACTTTTGACTCCGGGGTTTATTATTTTTTGACAGGTGACCTACTCTGAGGTAGGACATGTTGGTACTCGGTCAAGTAATAGCAACTAAAGGAAATAAAATAAGCTTTGAATTGCTGCAATTTATAAATCAGGATCTGCTCACCCTTCCAGAGCACTTGGAATCGTTCCCGGTTTTCGGTGTGGTTCGTATTGTCCTGTCTTTAGTTTTCTCTGTATTGGTTTATAGACAGTTGTTTGTCATTCGTCGTTTTTCATTTTTGCCATGGTTTTGTATGATTCTCTTCTACTTATGAATTATGATTGTCCTTTTGGTATCTTCCGCCTCTTTTTTAAATTGCATATATAGCCATTACTTCACATATGTAGCCATTACTACACATATGTAGCCATTACTACACATATGTAACCATTACTACACATATGCAACCATTACTACACATATATAGCCATTACTACACATATGTAGCCATTACTACACATATGTAGCCATTACTACATTATCAAACATTATAAAGAGTTTTATTTTAGTAGGTATATTAAGAGTTGCTGTTTCCTTCGTATCTTTTCTATATGTAACTTTAATATATGTAATTTTAATAGGATTTGTGAATATAAAAGCAATGTGAATTCATTCTTGAATAAAACAAATGTTCACCAATATTCCCCAAAATTCATTTATTTGTATTTCGTATTCATTCTAAATGAATAGCCATACACATACCGAGTAATGTATAAATACCTACCTTCTTGAGTATGAGAACAAAGAATGCATACAATTGTTATAAGGAATATAAAAACAATTAAAAAGTAAAGAAAAAAAAACCAGATAGACATGAAAAGGAGAAATGAGAATGGAGAAATATTGAAAATGTTTAAAGAAAGATTACACATGACCTATTTTTCCAGTGGTGTTTCAACATTTTTAAGCACTACTGCGTAGATAAAACCGAGACGTATTAGATAACTTTTCGATATTTTTTTTATCTCTGTAAATTAAGATTTTCAAAACTGTTTTTAAACAGACCATGCTGAATGTACATTTATCCAAAGTTCCCCACTATCTAATGTACCAAAGGACATTAAAGCTATAAGAATCAATATATTTTTCTACTAGATAAGTTTAATACCATTAAGAGAAATGTATAAGCGTTTTATTCTAAGTTACATACTTACCGTTGTTGATATCTTTCAAAAGATCATTTTTCATATTGGAAATTTTGTCTTTCGTTGTCTTTTCCACCGTGTCATTGATATACGTCGTTAAAACTTTGTTGAGATTTGTCGTGTCAAACAAAGCTACCAACGGCACATGCTGAATATCCAAGAGAGGTATTTGCACGGTGGAGTTGTCTACATCATTACCCGCTGAGTATCCCAGAAACCATATCAATAATATACTTAAAAACTCAAAATATGAAAACGTCAGAAACTTTGCCATTGTCACAGGTCCTGCCGAAACACCTTTTGTCTACAGATAACTCTTTGTTATAATGACAGCGAATAGTTACACGAAATGTGGAGAGGATACAGTGGGGACTTTCTATAGTTTTAAGGGAAAGTTTTTATTAAGTTATTTGGTATTATTTTACATTTTTCAATGATCAACAACAATCACGATGATTTTATTTATCTTTGCTTTTTTTATTTGACGTGTGTTATTATTTCCAGACATAAAAGTGTGGAAATCATCCTTTTGGAGCTAATGATGTTTAACTGAAACTTTTCCAGAAAGCAGCTGAATGTTATGAACGTAACATAAATACTGCAAACTAAATTACCAAAAAATAAACAATAAGAAAAGTAATAATGATGATGATGATGATTATGACGATGGCACAAATAATAAAAAAATAATATACGTACAGCGTTTGAATGAACAAAAGACAAACTAAGTCAGTCTTCCAATAATCGTATAGATAAATGATAAATTTTCTGAAAAACGTATTTTTTTATTTGTCATATTAAGGCCTAGTCTACTGTATTTGATGCACTAAAAGGTTTTTGATTTGAGTTTTACTGACAAAACATAAGGTACATTAAAAAAAAACTGTTGACACAGAGAGATATGTCTCGCTTTTTTTGTAATTTTGATAGTATAATGCAAATGTTGAAAATGAAATGGGAATATTTAAAAACAGGTAAACTTAGCAAATAATTTAAAGTCAATGAACCATGACTGAAGATGCAGGGCTAAATAAAACCCATGGAAATTGGAAGTCTATTTAAAGTATAATAGCGAAACAGAACTATATGAAATTGTGCAAAAGTTTCGTGTCAATGGACCATGATGAGGGGACGGGGCCATATAATCTCCGTGGAAATGAGACTTGCAAATGCTTATACAACTGCATACCAAATATCATTGACTTCACATAAGTCTTTCATCCTAGACTGATCTAATTACAAACTTTATCATGTAAACTATGCAAAACATTCAAAGTTAAAATACCATGACTGTGGGGTAAGGCCAAATAATCGCCATGGAAATGAGATTTGCCAATGCTAATACATCTGCATACCAAATAATTACTGATCTACAACTAACATTTGAAAGCCAGAGATGCGTAAATACGCTGAAATATAAGGAGCTATTTGATTAAAAAGAATCTAAGCATAATAGCCAAATTCATCAAAGGTCAACATTAATTGAGGGAGTTTCTTTATAATTTCTTAATTTGTGAGCGTGGAATTTAAATAAGAATAAGTTATAAATCATGGTAGTACCGAGGCATAGACTATTGAGCTGATGGTACCATCGTGGTCCGGGACTAACAGTTCACCAGAAACGGTATCAATCTTGTGCTAGTTAATGAAATAAACACTTTATAAATTTATATTATTTGTTAGCCAGGAATGCGTAAATGCGCAAAAACGTTAGGAGCTATATAATTAAAAAGGACCGCAACATAATAGCCAAAAACATCTAAGGTCAACTTTGCCTGAGGGATTTGGAACCATAGTCTTTTTAAATGTCAGTGCCGAAGCACTGATTACTGAACTGACGATACCCCCACGGACTAGCAGCAGTATCGTCCTAGCAAATGAATTAATAAATTTCGTGCATCGGAAGAGCTGTCCTGGTTTACCGTCATCAGGAACGATCAAACTTAAATATGTGGAAGCCTGTGATGCTAAAACGCTGAAACATTAGGAGTTATATTAGGATAAATGAAAGATCAGAAACAGAAACACCAAATTCAACAACAGTCACCTTTGTTTGATGAGGTTGGATCCTTAATTTTTTAATAATTTCTTTATGAACGGCGAATTTTATATAAGTATATGTTATAACTCATGTCTGTACCAATACATTCACTACTGAGCTGATGATATCCTCGGGGAATAACAGCGGTACCGACCCAGTGCTAGTAAATGAAATAAATATTCTATATACCGTATTTATTGCGCCCGAAGCGCTTTTCTGGATTAACCTCCATCAGGAATATAGAGTTATCAAATATGGTAGAAAAATAAAGATGTATCTTTCGAAATCAAATATTTATGGCATAAAAAATAACTTCAATAGTCGTAAAATATTTTTGTTAGTAGTCCAGTTCTGTAGAACTACAAAGCAAATTAGTTTGTGCAATACACATTTTTGTAAATTAAAAAAAAATAAGGAGATGTGGTATGATTGCCAATGAGACAACTTTCCAACAGAGTCCAAATAAAGTGGAATTCAGCAATTATAGATCACCGTTCGGTCTTTAACAATTAACAAACCCCAAACAAGTCAGTCAGGTATAAAAGGCTCGGACATTACAAAATTTGAAATAATTCAAACGAAAAAAAATCCTGATTTATGACAAAACAATAAACGAAAAACGGATATAACAGACAGCAACCAACGACACTCACTGAATTACAGACTTAAGACAAGCAATATGTGGAGGGGTTAAACATGTTTGTGAGCGCTTAATCCTCCTCTAACCTGGAACAATGGTGTAACAGTAAACTGTAAAAATCAGTTGGAAATGGCTTGACTGACCAGATCGGCACGAAGCATAAAATGAAGATAAAAGACACACAGTGTCGATCTTAGAATACTCGCTGTTACTTAATGGATATAAGAATATGTGGCATGAGTGCCAATGAGACAACTCTCCATCCAAGTCACAATTTGTAAAAGTAAACCATTATAGGTCAAAGTTCAACACGAAGCCTTGGCTCACACCGAACAGCAAGCTATAAAGGGCCCCAAAAATGACTAGTCTGAAACCATTCAAACAGGAAAACCAACGGTCTAATCTATAAAAAACGAGAAACGAGAAACACTTATGAACCACATCAACAAAAGACAACCACTGAACATCAGGTTCCTGACATAGGACTAAGCTAGTTCAAATCCAATAATAACTAATACTAAGTAGATAAATCATTATCTCCAGGACTAAAGTTTACATATCTAACAGAATCAGTGTAAAGACGTCATAAACCGTCTGAGAAAAGCATGATCTTATGCAAAATTATCAGTACATTATATCGACAGGATAAAGGAACAGAGGTTTCCATAAATAAAAGATTATAAAAATATTTAGTTATGTTTTAGTTCATCGAAATCAAAATTAATGTAAGTACCGATAAAAACCATATTTAAAGATTTTACCACGGTGTTGAAATGGTATCCTTTACGAATAAGTTTATTCAAATAATCGAGAAGTTTGTATGGATCGTTTTTAAAATTTCGTGCTTTATAAACAACATTATCGTAAACATTAGGCTGTAATATCCCTTTTTTATAAGAACTACACCTGAAACCTATACAATAGTGCTTTAATTGTATTTCAATGCGTACATAATATTACGTTTATTTACAACTATGTAGTTTCTATAATATTATTCACCGATGAAGTATCCCGAAAACACAGACCAATGGCCTCCATAAACTCCTTCACCTCTGGTTCGCACAATTCTTACGTGATCACCCTTCTGTAAAGCTAATACACAGCTAACAGTCCCAGTGGAAAAATTCTCTCCTCCAAAGATGTTAAACTGAGTTACGTTGTTCTTCTTCAAAGCGGAATATACATCCCCGTGCTTCCCACTGGACATAACAGTGGCAGAAAAGTGATATCGTCCACCTCTCGGAGCAGTGAAGACACCTGTATTTTTATCATATGCGTTTCCGGTGTTTAACCATACTTTGTCAAATATAATGGTGTCAGCTGGCACTCTTGAATTTGCCAGGGAGGCAGTGAACGATGCACTTTCCCGCAGATCTGTAAAATAAATTTTATAATATTGTACGTCAGACAACCATTGAAATGTAAATTTGTGTCAGTTTGCATTTATACTTAAGAAACCTAAACGTTATGATGCATGGAGGTTCTTAGATCTAAGCAGAAGTATTTTAATTGCCACGTTTAAAAGAGACGGAGAATATGTGTTTACAGGAGACCATGCCCTCCTCTCAATATTATATTTCTATGTTCATTAAACTGTGAAATTCGTTCAAAATATTAATTTAACATAATGAACATGTTGATGTGGTTCATAAGTGTTTCTCGTTTTTTATATAGATTAGACCGTTGGTTTTCCTGTTTGAATGGTTTTACACTAGTCATTTTTGTGAACCTTTATAGCTTGCTGTTCGGTGTGAGCCAAGACTCCGTGTTGAAGGCCGTACTTTGACCTATAATGGTTTACTTTTACACATTGTGACTTGGATGGAGAGTTGTCTCATTGGCACTCATACCACATCTTCTTATATCTATGTATAGTTTCAGATCGATGTAACCCCAATACCAAGGACCAATTGTTTACCTTACCTTAAACAAAACTGTAACCTCATACGGGGCGGCGCATAGGATAAAAAAAACCCAGTTTCAATGAGTTGTAGAAAACAATTTAATTGCATACTTCATTTAATGTTAACATTTTAATTTAATGTTCTATGTACAAGCCAAAAGTTGAAATCAAAGAAATACAAATAAATGGTAAATTAAGGATGTTCGCTTATCTCTTTCAAAACAACAAGCTTTTTAAAAAAGACTGTTATAGAAAATGAAAGGATATGGAGTAAATGTACATTGGACAAAATCGCACACAATACATATAGTAAACAGAACTCAAAAAGCAGGAAAAATTATAGTTCCGTGTCTTTGTTTTTGAGATATAACCCATTGAAAATTTGACGGGAAATGAATCTCTCTAGATTTTTCTTACATTTAACATTGGTACCTTTCGTCTATGAAAAAATAACAACAATTTTATGAGATTTTGAAAAATAGCTTTTTAAACTATATGTAATAAAATTATGAATAGAAAAGTAGGTGTAAGCGTGCAAACTTTTGATGGCACTACATAGATAAAACCAGAGGATTCCAAATATCTGACAAAAAAGCCAAAACAAGAGCAGCGAACATCCATAAGCTGAGAAGAATTTGGATGAATATTTAAAACATATCATCCTTCCCAACTTATCGCTATAATAAAAACAAAGAAAAAAAAAACAGAATAAACAAAAAACTAATTGTTTGCAATATTTATAGGTACAGAGGACCACTTGGCTGTAGCAATATAGTCCATCTTAAACCACCTCTCTCTCTCTCTCTCTCTCTCTCTCTCTCTCTCTCTCTCTCTCTCTCTCTCTCTCTCTCTCTCTCTCTCTCTCTCTCTCTCTCTCTCTCTCTCTCTCTCTCTCTCTCTCTCTCTCTCTCTCTCTCTCTCTGGCGATCGGACTGTCTTACTCTCTATAGATTAGATAATATTAATAGATTTATATATTGCTATTTAATTTGTTTATATTATGCTGTAAATTGGAAGTTATAAATAATTAAAAAAAAAGGATAGTCAAGCTTTATTTCATATCAATGTAAATTCTTAGAAAACCCAAGTTCTGCTATGTAAGTAGACACCAAAGACCAATCTGATCCAAATAGAAAATTTAAATATTACACACCGGTGAAAAACAAAGAATCGTAATACATAAGCCTGCCAGATGAAGTTGCAATCTTCTGTATAGTGCGGTGACGGAATAGGAAAAAGTCGAATATTAAAAGAGTTTAATTTCACTTCATAATACACGGCTAAAAATTTGCACAGTCCTAGAAAAATGATTTTACTTGAATTTAAGATTGGTCGTCAAAAAGTCGTATGGTGCAGTTTTTTATTTTTATTTTAGCGTTTAGCTAGCAAATTTGACTTC
Source organism: Mytilus coruscus (assembly GCA_017311375.1). NCBI lineage: Eukaryota > Metazoa > Mollusca > Bivalvia > Mytilida > Mytilidae > Mytilus > Mytilus coruscus. Next base: position 27,688,340 of record CM029598.1, on the reverse strand, counting down.
AAATGCAGATCATGAGTGGCATACAGTTTGGCTTTTTATTCAAAGGCTGCATTCAAATATATGTCTTTTTTTTATTTGTTCAAACAAAACACATAATGCTTTATTCATTATGTGAAAAAGATAATCGTAAAAGCCTTTTGATAACAAATTATGAAGGTACAAATTACTGTAAACGGGGACATTTTGTCTTTCACCGTATTCCAACATCATACAATAAAGCGCTAATGAATGAATTATATCGTAACTACTAAAAATTAATAAAACTGCAATTTTTCTTTTCATGTACACAAGTTTTTATAAGGTAAGATTTTTTAAAACGATATTTTTTAAACTTTCAAAAATTTCTACTATTCAATCATTATCTTTAAAAAAATTCCGGAAAGTTGTGCCCCGTCCCTGATTGGGCTGAATACATAGTTTTCCTCCAAAATTAAGGACTTGATATTACTTGTTTATGTCGATGTTTTATTGTTTCGTTGATTTATTTGGGTGTCTGTAATATATTTTTGAGGTTGTGTTGATATAGTTTTATTTATATAAGAGGCAAAATGCGTTTTTCGGTTGTTTATTTAAGAAATGGGGATCCGACAAAATCCCCAAAGATGACAAAGCTGGGAAGTCCGTTGAAAATTGGCTTAAACATTTCAAAGAAGCAAACATTAAGTTTGATCCCTTAAATGGTGCTATTTTCATAAAAGCAGAAGTGGGATAATTGTTTTATTTCACTTACAATCAACCGCGGTATTTTGATAGTCGATAGGTGTAATGATGAAATTTGCCCGAAAGTGCGCGGATGATTGTGAATTGATAATTCGTTTGGAAATTGTTTATTATAAAAGTGGACACTAATGATGCACAGGTCAACATAACATAACAGTGTTTACAGTCCATACTGCAATTGGAAATGCAGAACCTTTTCAAAGACCTAAAGAAAACCATTTTGCTTAGTTCTTTGGTTTCAAATTCAGATATATTGAAGATTTCCTGTCTCTATATAGATATAGGAAGATGTGGTGTGAGTGCCAATGAGACAACTCTCCATCCAAATAACAATTTATAAAAGTAAACCATTATAGGTCAATGATCCACATGAGAGTCAAGACTTAAATTCATATACCCCAGTGAGCGGTACCCCAGTGAGCTAGTGATAAAGGATACTACAGAAACTAGAATGTCTGCTTCATATCTTGACCTTTTCTTTGATATTGACACAGATTGACGACTTCAAACAAAACCTATGACAATATTTTGATGACAATTTTAACTTTCCAATTGTCAATTTCCCCATGTCTCAATAGTACTATATCCTTTGTGCCATCGTATGGTGTTTACATATCTCAATTGATGTCTTACGCACGTGCATGTTGAGTCAGTGAATTAATGAACAGGGGTGTACTCCTAACATTTAACTGCTTAAAAATGGCCGCAGATTTCAAAGGGATACTCAAACTTATCGTCCTCCCTTCGCCTATATCACCCTGCTCAGTCGCCCGTTATTCTCGTATCACGGCTTTGAGACGAGAGCAGGCATTATCAGCGACGTCACAATGTCTGAGAAGTTATCTAGGGAGGAGAAAAGACCTGGGCCCTCGGTCATAAAACTTAACTCAGTACTCGGAGTACAAAATTTGTGCTCGAAACACCAAATCCATGATTTTGATTGGTTGATTTCTGAGTCTGAGTACGAAAATCGTGCTCGAAAGTTTTATGACCGCAAGGCCAGTAATAAAACGATAAACAGATAATCGGGTTTTCTTCGTATATAGATATCGTAAAATATTAGCCGCTCGACACAATGTGAAGCTTTTTAGCTCGTTCGCTGCGCTCACTCGCCAAAAAAGTTCACATTGTGGCTAGCGGCTGATATCTAACGATAGCAATGTGTAGAAAACCCGATAATCTATACTTATTAGTCGACGACAATATCACAACGTCATGGCAAAAGTCGAAGAACGTCGTAAAGACAAACAAAATTCTGCAAAACACTACATAGAAAACTAAAGATCATCACGAACCTTAGTGAAAACCGGGGGTTATCTCGGGTGCCCCCGGAAGGTGTAGCAGAGTCTGCTCCACATTTGACAGCTGAGTGTCGAACGTGAAAATGCAGATTTGGTGATACGCACTGACTTTGAGGAAGAACCGGCGACTGAAATCGACACAAAATAAGTTTTTAGGTCACCATCACGAATAATAATGTTCCCTTTAAGCTCTGCCGTGTCTCAACTCACTAGCAGCATCTTTTCGCGGTTGGAGATCTTTAGATACTAAGTATCAGATCAGATCTGAAAATTTGGCATTTGACTTGTGTCCCATTCCTGTGTGTAACATGTTGATAGTTTTGATTCGCATGGCACGTGATGCATGCTGGTGACGCAATCGATCTGAACTATTTTTGAAGTTCTTGGAATTTTTTGTTTGCAAAAATGAACATCGGTAAATTGCTGTTGCCTCTAATGTTTCTTAGAGACATACAGATAAAATAGCAGCCAGTTTAAGTCAAGAAATCGAAGTCACGGGTATCAAAGGTTGTGTTTTGTGTACTATGGTTTGTCTGTGGGTGAGTTTCTTTTATTGGTCATGGCGTTGTCAGTTTATTTTTGACTTATGAGTTTAAATGTCACTCTGGTATCTTTCGTCTCTCTTTGAAATGGATTTATGTTTTTTCATATGCTTGCATATATTGTAATAAAAAAAGCTATTACAAAGGCAAGGGATAAAACACTATAAAACAATATATTCAAGTAAAGGCTTTGTAAGGCAAACTTCTCATACAACCACTATAAACCTTTACGGGGATTAAAACTTTATTCATTTATTACAAAGACAAGTTTACAGAAACAAGTTTTTTTTTACCACCAGCAGTGCGATATCAATGCTAACTCTAGTTCAGAAATTAAATCAATTATACAGATCAGACCGTAGGACAGAACGATCACGACAATCGGAAACATTCCACAGACTATCATCATGTGATCATAGCAAGTGTATACTGTCGACCAGAGATGGGTTTTTTGTTCTTGACTTTTGTTGAGAGATATCTAGAGTTGCAAGCAGCAGGACAAACCATTCTTTTCTGGACAGGGTTCATTTGACATTTGTCCTAGTTACTGTTACTGTTGTTTTATGTCCCCCAATTTTAGATTGATATGGCCAAAGTGTATTTTGCAAATACGAAATGTTTTTGAAATGTCCAATGATGCTAGATAAAAGCACGCTACATGTGGTACAAAAACATTTGACCACCACTCTATTCCAATGAACAACATGTTAAATGTCCGAAGCTTAACATCATGTTCGCAATATTATTATAGGATTTGTGGTTTAAGAAATTTGTCGTGTTCTTTAACCACTTTGGACCAATATTGATACTCGAGATTTGCTAAACCTTCCATGTACGAACATATGTATTCCAGCCAAAAGTCAGAACCTTGTAATAACGTTCCCATAATACAAAAGTCATTTGAGGTCTGAATTACTTATTACAGTTACTATGTTTTGGGCGATGTTAAAACCATCCGGCATAGAAGTACATTTCTTATCTGGTGTCACTTAGTTTGGGATTGAATAACCGAAACTTTCTCAATATTTAAACGAATACAAGGCGGTTCTATCGTTAAAAATGTCTCTTTAAAGTTGTTAGTCTATTTTATAATAATTTACATTCCTATTAATACATTTTATTTCATACAAAACCTCATGACATTATTTAAACACAATTATAAGTCTGTTTTGAAATAATTTTTGTTGCCAGTTTTGCATGTACCGAATTCAACGTATATGCCCAAAACTCAAGTTTCCACTTTCATTGGGGTAAAATAGATAGTAATATTAACAAATACATATTTTTTCATATTTTTCTTTACATTTTGTATAGTTTTGACGGCCTTTGTTCTTATTATTTGAAAAAGATACATCTTTTTAAACTGAAAATCACCCCCCTTTTTGTAAAGTCGCATACGTTTACTCGGAATTCTCATTTAATGATGAGTTTCCTCTTTTTTGATGAAAAATTGATTAAGGAAGAAGATAGATTCAAGATTTCAATCATTCTACTGCTAAAAGAGTATTTAAATTGGAATTAGATATTCAATTTTTGTTTTTCCTTGAAAACGACATGTGACCTTTGATCTTGATTTCTGAAAATTTGCACCATATTTTCTTTTGACGACCAAATTAATCTCAAAGTACACATATTTTCGAATCGAATGGTATATGATATAGCCGTGTACTATTTTTGACGATTAAATTTTTATAATTCCGACTTTGGTCACCGGCCTAATATTGGAGGAAGTTTGTGTTTTAAACTTCTGTGACTGTCGGATACAGATGACAAAAACGGTCTCTCCATATATATGGCGTGACGGAGAATCTTACAGATTTAATGAAATCGACCGCGAAATATGTTATCGATTGTTAATAATAATAAAAAAAGGTAAAAGGCCTCTTAAACCTAAAAGAAATATATAAAAACTAGCAAAGCCTTTCTATGTACGTGTCATCCATGTAGCAATGTTATATATAGTGTCAGATAAACATATATAAATTATACTTGCCACTACGAATATTTTCTGTGACAGCATCTACAATTTGTGGAACAGCCTGCTTAATGCGTTTGTCGACTTCCGGTTGGGTGTCATTTTTCACTTTCTCGTCTGTGACTCGGTAAACTGTATTGCTGATATAACTTTTAAGCTCCGTGTCTATTTTTGAAAAATCAAGAGTAGCCACGAGTGGCAGATTTTGTTCACCAATAAGTGGTGCGTCAAATGAAAAATTTCCATTTGGCTGGTTTTGTCCAACTGCAGAAGATATCAAAATAAAGAAAATAAACATTTCCATGACAACGTTTGACAGGGACATTATGTGAATTCCAATTTTTCAAAATATTAATGATTCTCACTTTGAATGTTATCATTTAATAATGCAATGTACCTATACTGGGTAAACTATTTAAGTGCCACCGATTAAAGTACTATTTGTGTTTAACAATTTTCATAAGCATATGAGTTATATGAGCTAGTGCCACTCAACGTTTAACAATTTTCATAAGCATATGAGTTATATGAGCTAGTGCCACTCAACGTTTAACAATTTTCATAAGCATATGAGTTATATGAGCTAGTGCCACTCAACGTTTAGCTAAACATATGAGTTATATGAGCTAGTGCCACTCAACGTTTAGCTAAACATATGTATATAGTTTCAATGTGTCGAGTCGAACACTTTCTAGAAAGACTTTAACGATTTACGAGATATTTGCCTTTCCACTAAATAAATGGAAAATAAAACAGAAACAAGACATTTTTTTCACAATGTCAAGCACTAGATTTCCCCCTTAGGTATATCGGTTACGCTTACCATGAAGTATAGCGGACGCCTGTACTATTTATTATTCGTTAGAATGAAAATTTGAAGAAAAAAAACTTAAATTTTCATTTATGATTCATTTATATTAAATATCTATATAAGTTATTGTACCAATTCTTGTCTTGTTAATAAATAATATTCTCGTGCTTGCGAGGAAAAACATGTAACTATTTCGTTACGTTCTACAGGATACCTAAACTACATAAGTGTCCTTACAAACAACGTTATATTGCTGGGTCTTCCAATGAAACCTCTTTCTAAATTACTAACTTCAATTTTATCAGCAACCAAAGCAGGGCTTCAAAGTTATTGTGAAACTACCTATTCTAGAGGTGGCGTGAATCAGATGTGGATACTAAAAAATCCAAAGATGTTTTAGAGTACACATAATCTAAGACTCTTTCCTCTTGCAATGGTATTAAAACATTTGACTTTTCTACATTTTACTCAAGTATTCCCAATTCCAAACTAAAAGACAAATTGAAGGAGATGGTCCTGCTTTGTTTCATAAAAAAGAATGGCCAACGTAGATACAAGTATCTTGTCTTAGGTAGGGATAAATCGTACTTTGTAAAAAATCACTCTAATTCAAACAAAATTCTCTGAAATTGAAACTATCAAGATGCCTGATTTCTTGATTGACAAGATGTTTGTTACGTTTGGAGGACGTATTTTTAAACAAACAATCGGCATTCCCATGGGAACCAACTGTGCTCCTTTTCTTGCCGACTTGTTCCTTTATTCATATAAGGCTGACTTCATACAGGAACTTCTTAGGAAGAAAGACAAGAAGTTAGCAGTATCCTTTAACTTCACTTTCCGCTATATAGATGATGTTATCTCACTAAATAGTTCAAAATTGTGTGACTATGTTGAACGCATCTATCCCATCGAACTTGAGATAAAGGATACAACAGATACAGTTAAGTCTGCCTCATATCTTTGACTTACATCTAGAAATTGAGGGTCGGTTGAAAACAAAACTTTACGACAAAAGAGATGATTTCAGCTTCCCAATTGTGAACTTTTCATTTCTATGTAGCAAACAATCCAGCAGGGCCTGCATACAGATTATATATCTCCCAATTTATACGATATCCCAGGGCTTGTATTTCCTATCATGATTTCCTTGATAGAGGGTTGCTGCTCACAAGGAAGCCATCAAACCAAGAGTTCCAAGTGGTGAAGTTGAAATCAGCCCTTCGTAAATTTAACGGACGCCATCAAGAGTTGGTTGACTGTTATGGAATATCTGTTTCACAGATGACGACGGATATGTTCCAATTGTCGTAACTTCAATCCCGTTCCCTTTCCCCCGAATGTGACCTACCGAATAATACTTATCACCGGGTCAGTACTTACATTAGCGACACGATGGGTGCCACAGCTGGAGCCGGATCTGCTTACCCTTCCGGAGCACCTGAGATCACCCCCAGTTTTTGGTGGAGTTCGTGTTGCTCAGTCTTTATTTTTCTATGTTGTGTTTTGTGTACTGTTGTTTAAGTTTCTTTTTCTTTTTTAGCCAAGTCCGTTTATTTTCGACTTATGAGTTTGAATGTCCCTTTGGTATATTTTGCCTCTCTTTTTGTTGCTACGAAATAACATTTGATACCACTGCTTGTATTGTCCCTTTTGATTATTCTCGAACTATTGATGTCTTCGAACTTTCAAGTACTGAAAAGAAGTAAATTTTCGAAATGTGGATATGGAAAAATTAAATCAGGTATCCTGTATTTCTTCGTATAATATCAAATGCAATACCATAATTCATGTAGGCATTTATTTCACGTTAAACATATTCATATTTTCTTCATTCTCTTTTCATTCCAGTTCAACAATACAATGGCTATAGCCGATGTAATGGATGATGTGGATTACAAAACTATCAATTTTAACATAGAGGAAGCAGAATTTAGACACCCGCTATGGCTGACAGAATCCCACTTTGTGTATAACCTCTACAGAGACGAAGAAGGTCATCTGAACTGTCATAGAAATGCTGCAGGCGATCCTATTCTGTCACCTAGGTACGTATAGTTTAATAGCTAACCATCCAGTTTTAATCTATGTTTGGTCGTGTTGAAGAGGTACACTTGGTCGAATACTTATATATTGAGCATTTATTCAGCTGCTGATGTTGCTTTTTAGCATATCAGATATAGATTTAATATTGAACCCTATATCTCATACCATAGCGTATTGCATGCTCCGTAGCGCGTGTCCTCTATCACATTCCATTTACTGTGAACCCACTATCGCACTAACCCCTGTTTTTAAATAAACCTTTAGAATTATCATTTTTAAATATATATGAGGAGGAAACAAGGGGGTCTTATTTCCCAAATCCCGCATTTTGTTTGTATTTTTCCCAGCTCACACTTTTCCCAAATCCACCCACCTATATATCCCAAACACCAAAGAGTGTCATCTCCCTCTTATATCATAGTATAAAGGCAATTTCGACTCACTACTGAAGTGAATTAAGTACGACGGACGATTTTAAGTTTAATATAAAATTCATATTACATATAAGTGAACCATTAAGGAAATTCAAGATGTACAACACATTTATGAAACTAATGAACACAAAAAGATTAGTCGGGTTGTGATTCCAAAATAGCAAAATATTGCCACTACTTATATATGAAAGTATTTTAAACTTTTTTTTAAATTTCCAGACCTTTGGCCAAAATGTGCATGAATGAGCTAGTCTGTGAAGGGAACCAAATATCAGCATTTGAAACAGATGCTATTCCTGCTGATCTATATCCAAATTTGCTAGCAGAGGCCATTTTTCAACGACAATTGCAAACTATTGATTTTTTAGTATCAACATGGCCACACTCAATCCTTGACCTTCAAAGTGTTATGCCAAAAGAAGACCTAGTGGAAGCTCAGCTGCTGACGATACCAATAGAGGGACATGATGGGATAACTTTTTTGGACTGTATAATGTGCGGACTTCTAAGACAAAAGTATTCTTCGAGATTGAGAACAGTCAACCTATCAGGATTCAAACAAGGCATAGCATTTTATTTATATTTCTTAGTCATATTCCTCTTTCGCTGCTGTTTCTGTTTTTTTCTCCTGTCCTTCTATTTTCTTCCTTTCTCCCGTGACCTCCTTCCAATCAGTCTCGTTTTGATGACAATTTTTAAATCCAAACGCCATACTGGGTGTTAGTATCATACGTACACCAAAAGGTTGTGAACAACGTCCAAAACAATGGAAATAAGCTCATCATAGATACCAGGATTGAAATTTTGTACGCCAGACGCGCGTTTCGTCTAAAAAAAAAAACAATTCATCGGTGACGCTCAAAAATTTGAAAAGGCTTAACAAAGTACGAAGTCGAATAGCATTGAAGACATAAACTTCCTATAAGTTTTGCCAAATACAGCTATAGTAATCTATTCCTGGGGTAGAAAATCCTTAGTATTTCGAAACATTCAAAGTTTTGCAAGATTCAACCGATGAAGTAACGATAGTTTTGAGGCCCCTCATGGGGTGTCCAAGTAATTACATAATCAAAAATTTTTGCCAATATAATCACATAATCATTAATTATTTTTTTAAACAAGATAATCAAATAATCAAAAATCCAGTTCTAGATTATCAAATAATCAAATAAACCTGAAATATTTGGTCTGGTAATCAAATAATCACTATAAAAACGGCCAAGTTATCACATAATCAAAAACACCATGAGGAGGTTCAGTTTTGTTTTTGCTTTACAAGATTTAACAAGGACTTTTCAAAAGTTCTTTAGATTATGAAACAACAAATAATCAATGACAAGAAAATAACGTATTCTATGATTAATATGCTTTAGATTTCTCGTTTGAACTGTTTCCCATTTTTTATTTGGGGCCTTTTACAGCTTACGGTACGGTATGGGTTTTGCTTATTGTTGAAGGCAGTACGGTGACTTAATTACATTTCCTTACATAGATGTCCTTTGGTCTCTGGTTGATAGTTGTCTCAGTGGAATTCATACCACGTTTCCTTATTTTTATATTGTAATACATTACGTTTGTAATAGATTTGGATTTTCAAATATTCTGGCTTCGAGCATCACTGAAGAGACATTAATTGTCGAAATCCGGAGTAGTTAAATTGGTACCGTAATTGTTATCAAAGTATTGTAGATCGAGGTACAAAACCTGCACAATTTAGATCCTATCTTTTTAATCACCAAAATAATTTTCTTTCAATCACCAAAAAATATTCCGTCAGTTTTTTTCAAATGTTGGAATGAAAAAGATCGCGTGCTCAGTCATATTTGATCGCACATTGACAAACATACATCTGAAAGCCTACATTTGAAAGAGGTGAAACAGCGAATAACACAAGTAATCTATGCTTACACTAATAACCGAATTTATGCTGAATCATAAATTCTATTTATGTAAATATTTAGCTAATTTCAACCAGAATAATATAATTAGAATATTCTAAAAAAAACATAATCTAAAAAAAATAGATCAGTGGCATTTTATGTACATTGGTTGTTTGTAGATCGAAAATATTTCATATAGTAAAAAATGCAAGTTAGTATTCCAATTTTGTTTTTAATTGTACACGAAATGTCACATAAATCAATATGAATTAAACTGCAACCAATAATATAAGACACACAAACATTGTTTACACTATATTTGATAATGTATTGAAATATATCTATTATTTAGTTTAAATTTCGTTGCAGATCGCACGCTTTGTCGCGATATCTGCCGTCTTCCATTATTGTGGATGCCACCCGCAGATAGAGATACTGAAAAGATTTACGACGTTTTATCACAAACTATAGGTAAGTACCTTATCTATCTTGGAATGTTTAATTTAGAATTGATATTTTCTTTAGTAAATAAAAAATAAATTTTCTACATTTTGTCATACCGGGGCTTTTTATAGCCCACTTTTCCGTATGGCATTTGCTCATTGTTGAAATTCGTACCATGACCTTTAGCTGCTTACCAGTTCACGTCCTTTAGCTTCTTGTGGATAGTGGTCTCATAGACAACCATGCCACATCTCCATATGTTTTATTTATCAGCGCGGCATTTGTAAACACGTCGATTATATGAGACAGGTGAGTATTAACTATTAAACACTGCGCCTTCAGTCTGGAAATGTACAACATCCCCATTTGTGCACGTGAAGAAATCCAACAATCAACATTATGAATGTTAATTTTATATATCTAACAATTCTCTTAAGATAAGAATTACTTTCTTAAAATATAAATCAAGCGAAGAATATATTGTAATAATAGTAACGGTACCAATGTTACTACACTAGAGGTGCATTTCCACAATTGATGTCACTTCAGTCATGTAAACGTCAGTTGAGGACCAGAAGAAAATATAACCAAACCAAATATGTGGAGGTCATATTACGACCTTCAGCAATGGAAAGGTGAAGAGGCCATTATAATAAAATATAACTAGAACACACCCGCGACATCGCGGTTCCGTGACTGAATTAAAGTACCTACGCCTTATGTTTAGCCTTTACTTTTTGTATTCGTATTGTCATCTAATAAAGTCATGCTGATTATAAGGTGCACATTTTTCTGTGCTTTAAAATCTTTATGTTTGAACCCGTCCTGGTTTTCTAACTACTTCTGGTAGTAAGACCCGTCTAGGCCAGACTGGGAAACTGGGAAGGCTAATGCTCACATTTAATCTGTACTGATACGGTAAGTTCAGTGTCCTACTTTACACAATATCCCATGGTGGTGCTCCTATTAAAGGAGGAAGATACAGAACATACATACATACTTAAACCGGAAACTATATGTGACATATACTATTAGTATCGGTAGCGGATTCGACCCGGAACTTGTTAATTATTGGTTATATTAATTATTTGGAAAACAAAAGGGCCTGGAATGATGTAATTTTTAATCAACACCATTGTCCTATATTAGTTATATATAAAGTTGAATTCTTTGAATCGTCGTCTTTATGTCATGCCGGCTGAAAATTGGACCTCGTTATTTTAGTATTATAGATTTTAAAATCAAACTAAAGGTGGTACATAACACTACAGGGAGATAACTCTGTAAAAATCAGCTGAACGTTTAAATCCCGTTCTGTTGTCAAGGATGTTCGCTCCTCTTGTTTTAAAATTTTGCCAGATATTTGGAATCCTCTGGTTTTATCCATGTAATGCCATTAAAAGTTTTGCCCACAAACCCCTGCTTTTCTTTTCATATTTTTATTACAAATAGTTTTTAAAGACATATTTGAAAATCTTATAAAATCCTTGTTATTTTTTCATAGTTTTTGAAAGGGAAAAGGTGCCAATGTTAAATGTATGAAAAATCTAGAGAGAATCATTTCCCGCCAAATTTCCAATGGCTTATATCTCGAAAGCAAGCTCACGAACCCTTAATTTTTTCCTGCTTTTTTAGTTCCTTTATTTATATTCTATAAATTTATAACAGTATTTTAAAAAGCTTGTTATTTTGAAACTGAGTAGCGAACATCCTTAAGGAAGTATTAAGCTTCTCAATGATCAAAATTAGTGTTTGTCAACTGCTATATATCCAATGAATTTTTTCCGATAAAGTGTGTGGTTCAAGTTTTTTAAAATTTTTATATTTTTGTCAAAGGGTCAAAGTAAATATTTTGTCAAAATGTTATGAAAATTAAACGAGCCACATTAATTTTAGTCAAGGTGTTTGGTACCACCTTAACAAATCGACCGTTTAAAATTGTTTGTAGCGGTTATCGATACACACCCTCTATCAATTAATATTCTATAAGTAGGTCGATTCTAGGTTTTGAGCAATGATTTGTTAATCATTGAAACCTTCCGACAACATAGAAGAAGGATAATAGCAAAAAAATCGGTATTCTGTTCGTTATTTCCTACTATCTCGTGATGTTTTTGTCTAATATACACCAACCTTATCTTTATAGTTACTATAAATATCTGGCTAAGCAGCTGTTGAGTTTTGTGAGAACTGTTTAATATAATTTCAACACAATTATGTAACCATCATCCTTATCTCTTGTTGCAGATATTCTTTATAATATCTTCACTTACCTTTTTTTTTGCTCAGCTGATGTATTGACTTATCTACAAAAGACGAAGTTTTAAAAAGATTGTTCACTCAAGTATGTATATTTGCCATGCAGTTATTTCAGCCCATTATATTTCAGATATCACAGAAGAAAAGGTGCAAAAATACCTGAACAGAATCAAGTGCATTTATACAACCATGGACGCTCATGTTCCACATGGACACCAGTTTCGTATGTTCTTTATAGTTATATTTATTAATACTAATACATACAACACGCATTATTTCTTTTATCTATATAGAAAAACATAACCGGGTGACAACTTAAGTATGTATGTTTCATTTGATTTACATAAAATATTCCAAAATTCATACACGAAACTGTGTAAACACTAGTTTATGTTACTAGTATTCAACAAAAAAAGTTTAGAAAAAGAGGGGGTACTATTTTGAAGTATATACTATTAGGTACCAGTCACCTGTTTACATGACATTCAGTCATATTAAAAGTCCTGTTTTTCATCTCAAAGTTGCTGTCAGATTTTTTTCAACATGGAGCAAATTTTATTGCACAATCCTCATTTTAAGGATGTTCGCTACTCTAATTCAAAATAACAAGATTTTCAAAAGACTATTATAAATTGGTAGTATATGAATAAAGAAACTAAAAAAGCAGAAAAAAATGAAGGGTCCGTGTGCTTATTTTCGAGATGTAAGCCATTGAAAATTTGGCGGGAAATAATTCTCTCTAGATTTTTCATACATTTAATATTGACTAATATGTCACTTTTTTTCTTTCAAAAACGATGAAAAAATAACAAGGATTTCATAAGATTTTCAAAAATGGTTTTTAAAACTATATGTAATAATATTATGAAAAGAAAAGTAGGGGTTAGCGGGCAAAATTTTTAATGGCACTACATGGATAAAACCAGAGGATTCCGAATATCTGGCAAAAAATTCAAAAACAAGAGGAACGAACGTCCTTAAATTCAGGAAAACCCCTGTCATCATTTTTAGCGCGGAATTATATGTTGAATGTGAATCTTGTCACATCTACTCATCCAAGAAAACCTTGTGTGTAAAATCAACGAATTAATAATGTTAAAATTACAAAAGTATTGTTCAAAATACAATTGTGTCTACAGTTCAGTTATGTCAGTGTTAAGGATCCGATACAACATGCACAAAACCGTTTTAGGACTATTTTGTGACGTCTGTCATCTATGTTATACATGATTTTCTACTTCAGAAAAGCAAAACGAAAGACATATCTTATTCCCAGTTAATCACACCAACAATATTAATGTACTTAGTTAACTTCTGTGTCATTTGGTCACTGGTAGAGTTGTCTCATTGGCAATCATACCACATCTTATTGTTATATGTTATTTAAAACCAGTGGTCCACCGTCGGAATTTATATACAGGTTACACAACATGTGCACGAACTGCTAACCATTAAGGATGTACTAATGTGAAATTAAAAAAATCTAGAATTTAAAATTGATACTATAAGTCAGAAGAACATTAGTTAAGGAACGAAATAAGCTAAAAATATTGATATGTTATGGAACTCCTTTTTGAGATATTTGATTTATTTTTTAAATGGCGGGAAAAGGCTGACTCGGACTTTTACCTTATATTTAGCATTGACATTATTTGGGTCTCAAATCGTAACAATAAATATATCTAGAATCTGCTTAAATTTTGGTAATCTTTTAATGAGCTATTGATGTCTTCTATGAAAAGAAAAGTGGTTGATATGGGGCAAAATATTTTACCCTGTATTGTAGGAAAAACCCCAAGGAGTCCGAACATTTGACAAAAATTCCTAAACCTGACCTAAGTACATCCTTAAGGTTCAAACACTAAAGTTCACCCAAAGCTGGGTTAAATTTTATGTTTCTCTGTACTATAGTTTTGTCTTTCTATCTTTTTATATATATGCCAAGATTTTGTTTAGTCTGATTATTGATGATTTTAGTGTCTACTGTGTATTTTGTTAAAGTATAAACCAGTCTGCTATTGTAAAACATACACATATATACAAAGATGAAGCAAATACGTTGGAGGTTCGTGACTTAATTCAGGGGCGGATCCAGCCATTTTAAAAAGGGGGGGTTCCCAACCCAGGATAAAGGGGGGGTTCCAACTATATGTCCCCATTCAAATGCATTGATCACCACAAAAAAAGTGGGGGTTCCAACCCCCGGAACCCCCCCCCTCTGGATCCGCCACTGCTTATGAACACAAATCCGAAGTCGATCATCCCAATGAAAATCTAAACAACAACAACGATTGTTCATTTTCAATCCTCATTTCAGCACCAATCACCATTATATTGGACTGTAAAATGACTCTAGACGATGTTCCTATTGGTTTGGCCTTACAGAACGAGACCCCATTCAGATTTGCTTGTCAGAGGCTGTGGACAGAACGTATAAGTGATGTTAATCTACCATTGAACGTACTACATAAAGTACTTGAACCAAGGGTAATTAAACCAACAATTGATAAAATATAACCTCATAGACTGTTAGATCTAATGTTTTATGTAAGCAAACTCTGTTCATTAAGTCAGCTATACGTATTGATCCTGTCATGTGGATTACACCAGTCAAAGGGAGTTAATTAAAATTACTTTCTTTTGTTTCATTTTTTTCTGAATATATGATATAATATTGAATAACTGTAAATTCATTATTTATTGCGAGGTTTTAATTAATGGTAAAAATGCAACTGAATGAGTACCGCAATAATAATAACTTGCATTCTGATATCTGATACATATATCTGTTTACAGCTTTTTCTAAAATCGAAATAATTAATCTCACATTTTGGTTGATCATGTCAAAATTGCAATAATAAATGTTCCATATAATTTCCGAATTTACAGTCAGATATCCTGCTCAATTAAGATAATCCAATGTCGAAGAAAAGCACAATGCGTTATGTATTTCTCAATTACAGTTCAGTAGACCAACAACATTGTCTCCCTTACCTCTCTTTTAAAAATTGGCTTCGGTTGCCGGGTTGTCGAAGTAGTTAGTTAGCAGTGATCACTATCATTGGAACTCTAAGGTTCTGAGTTCGAATCCGACTCGTGCCACGCGCGAGTGGTGTTAGACTCCTTTCTTAATTGACTGGCCAGTGCTCCTACGGAAGGTCAATCATGGTTCTGTCCGGGTACTCAGGTCGCCATGATGTAGTCAAGGGCACCGAAAGTGACGTTAAACACCATTAAACAAACAAACATACATTTTAAATGATGATTATTCCTTTTTTTATAATTCAAGTTTAATATTTACTAATTACTTATATTTGGTTCCGAGCGTCATCATAAAAAAGTTATATTGCGCCTAATTTTATCTTGTAACTTTTGGGATTATGAAGTTCTTTCCCTAATCATTTTTTGTTTAATTCCGTATTAATATGTCTATAATAATTGCTATTTCAGGACTTAACTGAACTAGAAATAGAAGACCGGAATCTCTGTACAGATGGCGACAATATGGAGATTTTACTTGAAGCTTTATCGTTGTTGCCGAACATAAAATCTCTCAGTCTCCCAAATACCATACACTGTAACGAAAACGAGGAAGCAGTGAAAGAACTGAACAAAGTACTGAGAACGATGACCAATTTGAAGAAATTAAACTTTCCTCTTTGTAACTTAAAAGATAATTTAAGTGACCTTTTGAGTGGGCTGCAGCAGACACTGACGTTTTTGTCGCTTAGAGACTGTCGTCTGTCCGAAGCAGACGTTTTGTTTTTGCTAGAATGGCCGTTAACACGAGGTTTGTTTGACCTGAATGTAAGCAGAAACAATCTTCGGAACTCATACCAAAACATTTTGTCTCTGTTAGAAAAACTGGAAGAAATCCGATGTTTTTCATTATCTTATTGTTGTTTTAGTCCTGCAGAACTACGAAATATTGTTAATGTTGCTTCTAAATGCACGAACATAAAAACTCTTGGGATCCAAAGTTTCACGCCATTATCAGAAACCGATAGTCAAATGATTCTGAAAGAATGTTGTTTGTTGACAAACTTGCAGAAATGCCTAATGTTACCAGAATGTCATGCCTTTTTAGGGAGCAATGAATTAGATAGATTTGACAACAGAGAAAAATATTTGGAACTTTGTGACAACATACTATCAGATTTAAAACGTGATGATATAGAACTTGAATGATTGTATAACAAACAAACAACTGGGCTTATTTTTTTAGATTTATTTATTCTCTATTTAACCACAGCTACCTCCTTTTCTATTTTTACAATTCATCTCTAATTCGTTAAAGCTAAAAAGGATGTTCCACCAAAAATTAAAAAAAGAGTACGTTGAAATGGAATAAAGTTAGAGCACATAAGTATCATGGGATTGATGAAACATCCCAAAATAATGAAACCTTGTCCGTACATGCAACAAATATTCAGTGCGTGTTCCGAATGGTAAGCACAATCGCAATCGCATATGGAATCGGACTGTGAATATTAATCGACATCTAGGCTGGTTCTTTCCCTTGCAATATACTGCGTCACCCTTTTTGAGCCAAGCAGATAAAGATCACTATCAAAATAATAAATACCAGAGTCAAATTGCTCAAGACATAAGTAATGTGCTGGACTATAACAAATATTGCAAGTGAATCAAACAATTATCTGAACACAATATTCAATAATAGTATAAGTAACATTGTGCTTACTCAGCACATATAGAAAAATGCTCCAGGATAGACGAGGTGAGATGGACGAATTTACTGTAAAATCCATTCACGACTGAAATCATTTGTATTATTCAGAAGAAAAAAATTCTTTGCAAATTATATATTTAAAGCAGCTCTAAGCTTACACTTCATATATAAATGATTTGAATGCATATCCCTTACATGCAGTGTACATAGACATTGACCAATTCAAAAGAATCAGAATAAAAAAATGTCATGCAACCTCTCATTATTAATGTTACCTGTTTTATTTTGTACAATTAAAGAATAATGCAAAGTGTTTATTTTTAAAGAGAAATGTTAAATTTATCTCTGTTTTAATTTATACAACGAATAGCGCAAAATATTTATCTGTAAAGTGAAATCTTAAATTTATTCCTGTCTCTACGTCTGGTGTTGCAAGCGAGTGGATAAAGGGAAGAAACTAACGAGACAACATCAAGGGAAAACCTCGAAATTATTAACGCGTTGCTTAGTACATGTACTGAATGTTAATGAACGAGAAAAAAGGTACGTGTTAAGGCGAAGCTGAAAAGTAGTCCGTTCTGGATTTACGGATGTATAACTACGCAGACAAGGTGGTCCGGCCGGAATGAGGATGTTATACGAGCTGCCCCCGAATTAGGGTAATACAACGCTATATGCACTCTAAAACATCCTCTTTGGAGGGTTCGCACATCGTTTAAAGACAAATATCTACCACTCAGCATGCATGAACTGTTGTAACGGCAAATAATACAAATACTGACATAATCAAAATTGTTGTATACTTTAAACATAAATTCTTCTGCATTTTGCTACATTTAAGAATTAGTTCATAATTTGTATTCTAAAGAGTAATTGTGTTACTTGAAGTATAAAAAAGTAGGAATAAATGTTAAATATATGGCCAAGATACTGAAATTACGTTTCCTATTTAAAACATGAATTTCGATGAATTTCCACGTGCATCACCTGGTTTACTATTATATATGGAATTAATATGAAACTTTTCTTTTCAAGGATAATATAGTTGATGTTGCACAAACACGGAAATCATATATTAATAATTTGTTTTTTCTAGGTTTGGAAAATCCACAACCGCGGTCACTCAAGGTTCGTTAGCGATATAAAACGTCAGTTGTTTTTTTACGTGTTATTGGTAAAAGGAAATTAATATTTTTTCTTCGACTAATAAGTGTCAGTATTCGTAACCATCAATACAGACTAAAAAAAATCTGGAAAACCTGATTTGCAGTGTTAATCAATATATAGATCATCATTGTCTCGGTTTTCTTCTTTTGTGTAGATAATCTGTCTCATCTATATTGACAAATGAACACTCGGTACTATTTTGAAACATTGTGTTTTACAAACGCTTTATTTGCATATGTAAGAGATACAGAAGATAATGAAAATCTACATAGTCATAGAGCGACAAGGATTACCGAGAAAGAAATTATGCATCGTGTTTTATGAAAGAAAATATGCAATAATAGTACAATTTTACCTTTTACATAATTATAAAATTTATATTTTTGCTCCTAAAATAAAATAACAAAAACGACAGCCTTTGTATTTTTTTTACGTTTATTTCCAGGTGCATAATTAGAACATCCTCTGGGTCATTTTTTAAATTTCCAAGCATCACAAATCGGGGTAAAATGGATGTATAAGTGACGTCTTGACCATTTATACATTACATTTATTTAGACGTTGATTTTCCTAATTATTAGATTATTTCAACATTAAGCTTTTAAAGAAATACCATAATCAAATTTGCATTCTAAACAATAACACCAAATGAACATGAAATGATACGAAATCGTAATAACGGATAAATCATACACTGACAATAATATAATTTGGAAAATCCACTAGTGATTTAGAAACAATATTAATTTTCATTTACATTGGAGCCGTGACAACAAACAAATTACTATGGTAATATATATACTAACCTTGTTTTATAGACTGTTGACCTCCGATCAGGATAGTATTTATCACTGACCAAAGGTGCTAATTACCTTGTCAGGACATTTTGATATTTGACTAATGTCACTTTAAATGTTTCATTATCGTGCATGACTTCATAATAATGAAGATTTGAAGAGTTTTTCATGATAGAGATTGTTTAAAAGCTTTCCTGTTATGTATGTGCATATGTATGGAAACAGAATCTTCTATAGATTTGAAATTCAATAGTTAAAATGGTGAAATATAATCTCTTTTTGGTGTAACCATGGCAACAATCTGTATTTATTTGATACTAAATATTGCAAAAAAGGGGGTGAAAATGTCACAAAAGTCCCAAAATTTGGTCAAAAGAAGAATTTCAATCCATTAGAGTGATAACTTTTCTGAAACCATAGACAATTATCTATCAAGAGGTAAAAAAAAAAAATCATATGCATTTCACCTCATTTTTCCATAAAATTGAATTGAAAAGTTCGAGGGTCAAATGTTTGTTGAAAAACACTACAATAATTTCTGGACCTATGGGCGGTACGGATGTGAAAATACGGACTGTCAAACAGAACAATCTTGATGTTCATATAAACCTTCTTTTAAGGCTATATTATTCTTCAGCTATCTAAAAATCAATTTTATTGTACAAAAACTTTCATATTTAGAAACTAAACTTCTAACTGTGTATTGCTACCTATGCTATTTAATGGAGATTAAAAAAAGAAGTATTGAAATTACTGTATGAAACTGAACCGAGTTCTTTTACTAAGTTTCAAGTATCGTTAAAGCACTATTTAGTATTACGATTTATATGATTTAATAGCATAAATCGTCAAACTTTATTTTACTGGAATTACGCCCCCTTTTAAAATCCTGGATCCGCAGAAGGCGGTAGAAAAAAGAAATTATAAAAAGAGTTGGGGACTAAATGCCTGTTGATAAAAAAAAATAAAGTAATTAACTTAATGGCCCGAAGACGTACGGTAAAAAAATATGCAAGTAATGTACAGGTGTCAGTTAAAATAAAACAAAGGAAAAGATGAAATAATCGAGGGTATCAAAGGAATTAAATATCTACAATGACAACTGATATGCTCAGAATCTTGCTATAACAATCTTCATTCATTAACGTTTGTTAAACATTTAGAGAACATTATGAATCCCTTAGCGTAATTTTGTGTTGTCTTTGATCATTTGACCAAACAACGCAAGCCTCTCGATATAATGACTCCGGTATAGATTTAATTCGAATTACTTAAAATATTTATCATTAGACTGTTTCAATTGTAAGAATTCATCTTTCGGCAAAGTTTTTGAAGTTCTGTTATTTACAGGACACATTTAATCGAAGTATTTCAATGGGAGGTCTGTGTGTTCGTTTTCCACGCCTGTACGTGTTTTAGTCACTGTCATATCAGTTTAGATGACAGTCTTCTATCAAAATTTTATTAATTTATGATTAATTATTATAATAGTTATCACCTATAACTGACGGATTTACCGTTATGTCTTAATAATGGAAAGTCTGCTCTGTTCGTGGAATTTCCAGGTCTTTTGATATGGTAATTCTCCCAGCCTAATTACACACACGACTTATTATTATCTGACATCTTTGCTAGTATTAGAATACCGTCGGATGGTTTATTACTATGTAGGAACCAATTAAGAATAACGTATTTCGACATTGTATGGAAAGAGGTTGTATTGAATATGAAACAAGTTTCAAAAGATCAAATTAGAAATGCTATAGAAGTAGAAGCTATAGTAGTTTGGCATGCAAACAAAACAGGCGGAAAAAAGTCTTATAACCTTAATTAAAATGCATGAAAGAATTCGGTATCATTAATATTACGACGATTACGATCAGTATACAGTAATATTTTGCAATCGAATGATTTTAAAAATCTGGTCATAAACAAAACAAATTATATATAACTGCTTACATCCTCGTTCTATGGCCTCTGGTTTATAAAACGTGTAATTAAACAAAAGACGTAACCAGAACAACTCTCTATGACAATACACGCTTATGGGGAAAAGGCTTTTGATTTCAAATGTTTCGTGCAATTTTAATGAAAAGATGCTGAAAGCTAATAGCTTTTGATTTTTTTTTAACGGCAAGTTAAATTAAATTATTATTTTTTCCTATAAAGACGCTTTAAAGGGGAACTTTTAAACTAAAATGATTATCACTTGAAGATCTATTTAAATTCCTGACAAAATATTTAATTTCCGATTAATTTGGAAAAGTGTATTCGCAAGAGTAATATGAAAAATAAATGGTTGTTCCCAGATGACTAAAATTTCATCTTTTATTATTTGTTTTGTCACATGATAACGCATAGTACAGATTAACATTTTATTCTTTAATAAGAAGATCATTTATTTACTGTTAAAATTGTTATTAAAATCAAATAAAACTATCACTGGTAATGGAGCGGAAAATAACGACTAACCATATGCTTTCTCGGTAGCGTGCTGATTTTCTTCAAGTGATTGGCTTGTATTAGCATTAATCCCTTAAATCAATTCAAGGGAATACTAAAAAGTAGAACTTTCACTTTAATGTTCCCCTGTATAACTTCTTATGAGAAAAAAGTAATTATTCGAAAATGAAGTTAAATTAAGATTTTATTGATAACCATGGTACAGATCCCTATAGAGTCATTACTGACCTTAGGTGGAAAATCTTGAAAAAGCTGTCGGAAAACGCGGTTATGATTCTGATTCGTAATTAGATGACAGCGTTTCAACTGGAAACCAGCTTAGTTTAAAAAGTAAATTGGATTTTATTGTTAACTTCTAATAATTCCCAAAATATCTATAAAATGATAATGAAGACGTAAATTTTGATTTGGTTCAATTTTTCGCACCCCTATTACTATTAATTCAGTTAACTTGGTCATACTAAATGATAGCAATTTTTTAAAGAGTAATCTGTTCATTTTTGCAAAAATAATATAGGACACGCAAAGATCATAATATTGCCTGTCGTGTGTTGCTGCCACCATTATTTGTACAATCACCACTATGTTATTTAAACCAAACATTTGAGCGTAAATTCATAAAATTTATGATACCATGTCGAAAAATCAAAGAGAGACAAAATTTGGCATTTTTTTTTATCAAATGTAAGAATATTGAATCCCTAATGCAAAATTAAAGATAATTTAAAAAAAAAATTAAATACTATTACATTATTTTCAGCATGTATGCCAAATGGTCAACACATACCTAGGAACCCTTTTACAAAATTCAATAAAAAAAATCACATTTTCTGATAATTAAACAGTTGTTCCCTAACACAGCTTTGACATTTTACTTAGTAACAAGTTGTAACGGAGCAAAGTCAAGATCTGAATTTAATGAGATTGAAAGATACCGTTAAATATTTATTGTTCGATTGCATATTTAACCTTGCTGTACTTTTCACCACACTTTCCGCGATGAAATTAAAAGATCTTACATTTTCTGTCATTGATTGACCAAAGGTGCTACAGAGCTGGATTACACATTGATATCACGTATATAAAAAAAGAAAAAGAATAACAAAACATATTGGACAGTACTCAAACAGAACACATGCACTAACCAACAACACACAACACCTTTACAAACAGACATACAAAGGAGCCTGTTGTTCAGTGGTTGTCGTTTGTTGGTGTGGTTCATAAGTGTTTCTCGTTTCTCGTTTTTATATAGATTAGACCGTTGGTTTTCCTGTTTGAATTGTTTTACATTAGTCATTTTGGGGCCCTTTATAGCTTGCTGTTCGGTGTGAGCCAAGGCTCCGTGTTGAAGGCCGTACTTTGACCTATAATTGTTTACTTTTTACACATTGTGACTTGGATGGAGAGTTGTCTCATTGGCACTCATACCACATCTTCTTATTTATATATACAAAGACAGACATTGAACAACACGTGGCTAGATATAATTCGTCATAAATAATTCATACAATAAATGCTCATTCAATCTAGTCGAAAGTACAATCTAGTTATGCTTATCTCAGTCAATCTAGTTATGCTTATCTCAGTCAATCCGATTATAATTTTCAAAGGTATTTTAAACGTTGTGTACTGGATTGGTGACTATCAGGACAAAGAGCTACTTGGCACAAACAAATTGAACGTAATAACGGTCGGCAGTATGAAAAATATAATGCTGTGAATTAATTAATAAAACAAAAGTCTTTCACGGACTTGACAACACACAAAGCAAAGTAACAGCATATTTTGCAGCTCTTCATCTCAACGTCGCAATTTAGTTTTCAATACGAAATAAAAGTTCACAACTCTAGCACCGATTTGAGCGAAATTTTAGCTAGATGTGATTGGGCTGCATCTCCGCATTGAAGCACACATATTGCGAGGGTAAAATGAAGAACTACTGCACCACGATGAAAAAGACCTATTCCAGAACAATGCAGACATTTAAAATAAGCTATCTTCGACACGACAAAAAACTTGCCAAACTAGTCGACTAAAACAAACGCCAGTTCCCGGTGCATTACATTTGCGCGCATTACAATTACATTTGCGCGTAAAAATCATTACCCTTGCGCGCATTCTTTTAACCAACGTTGAGATGGAAGTGGGAGTTGTAATAGGATAAGTCCATTTAAATGTGTGCAAGCACTAAGTTCTGAAAATACAAATCTAAAAATGTAAAAAATAGCAAATCTGAACACCTGAACGGTAAAAGTACTGATTTTACATGTCGGTACATGCTGAATATTTTAAGTCAACTGCTCTAATTCGGTCAACTTCTCCATTCTGATATTTTCGAAATTGCTCCATCAGATACTAGTACTCTGTTTTCTCTTTCTCATTTCTACGTACAATTACTGGTGTATCAAGCCCTCTAAGGTTGATATATATATATATGATTTAAATAGTGTCAAGAAGCACAAAAATACATGGATGTGCTGAAAAAAATTGCTCATTGTAGTGATCATTGAATGATTCCGGGCCATTCGTAGTACGCCTGGACTCTGATGACGGTTGTGATGAAATATCTTTATATTATCTTTTTTTACGCGTAAATGTAAATAGCTGCGTACAATCGTAAAAAAAATAAAGCCCAAATGCGCGCAAATGTATTGCGCCCACCGTCCATTTGGCATATATGAGGTAAAGAAAATTTGTAACTGTAAAATACACAAACTAATGCTAATTGTAATATACAAATATAGAGCTGAAACCTACCATTAAATACATACAATGACAAGTCTGTTCGTTAAGAGACAAATGCAGCAATACATGCAATGACTAGACGGTCCGTTCAGTGACATATACAGCAATACATACAATGACAAGTCGGTCCGTTCAGAGACATATGCAGCAATACATACAATGACAAGTCGGTCCTTCAGAGACATATGATGCAATACATGCAATGACTAGACGGTCCGTTCAGAGACATATGCATCAATACATGCAATGACAAGTCAGTCCGTTCAGAGACATATGCATCAATACATACAATGACAAGTCAGTCCGTTCAGAGACATATGCATTAATACATACAATGGCAAGTCTATCCGTTCAGTGATATATGCAGCGATATATACATATACAATGACAGTCGATTCGTTTAGTGACATATACAGCAATACATACAATGACAGGTCGGTCCGTTCAGAGACATATGCAGCGATATATACAATGACAAGTGGATTGGTTCAGTGACATATATATATGCAGCAACACATACAATGACAAGTGGATTCGTTCAGTGACATATGAATGTGTACGGTCATTTCAATAACATATGTAGCAATTCATACAAGGTCAAGTCCGTTACATATGCAGCAATACATACAATGACATGTGGATTCATTCTGTGACATATGCAGCTATACATGCAATGACAAGTCGGTCCGTTCAGTGACATGCAACAATACATGCAATGACAAATTAATCCGTTCAGTGACATATGCAGCAATACATACAATGACAGGTCGGTCCGTTCAGTGACATATGCAACAATACATACAATGACAAGTCGATCCGTTCAGTAAAATATGCAGCTATATATACATGCAATGACAAGTCGATCCGTTCAGTGAAATATAACAATACATGCAAAAACAAATCGATCCGTTCATTGAACTTATACAACAATTCATGCAATGACAAGTCGATCCGTTCAGAGATATATGCAGCATTACATACAATGACAAGTGGGTCCATTCAGTGACATGTGCAGCAATACATGCAATGACAAGTCGATCTGTTCAGTGACATATGCAGCAATACATACAAATACAAGTTGATCTGTTCAGTGACATATGCAGCAATATATTCAATGACAAGTCGATCCGTTTAGAGACATATACAGCAATACAAACAATGACAAGTGGATTTGTTTAGTGACATCTGAATCTGTACGGGTAATGACAAGACGGTCATTTCAATGACATATGTAGCAATTCATACAATGTCAAGTCAGTTACATATGCAGCAATACATAAAATGACATGTGGATTCTTTCTGTGACATATGCAGCTATTCATGCAATGACAAGTCGATCCGTTCAGATACACATGCAGCAATTCATGCAATGACAAATCGGCGGCTACCTCCTGTAACATATATGCAACATTCCATCTGACAACATCGATACATCAAGAGGAACTTCAGATTTACCGAATTTATTGTGTCACAGTCTACATGTACTTTAGCAGACACCTTCTATTAAGGTCATGAAACTCTCGGGCATAGTTTTACTAATTAGCAGTTTAACACATTGATTCAGTTATATTTGCCGGAAAATATCAGGAAATTATATCTCTGATGTTTCTATAACGGATTAATCAAATACAATCTATAATATAGTAAATGTAACTAAAGATGTATCAAAATATATGAATTGGAATACATTCAAATTGTCAATTAACATTAACCTTAATTCTGATGATGCCAACTAGAAACTTGGCTTTGAATTTAAGATAAGAATACCACTAAAGCTCAACATATTTTCCACCATTCTTTTTTAAATAAAACATTTCCAAATTTCTCAACATCGTTTTCGGTTTTGCCATGTCATTGTTATTTTGTGTTCGACTTATTTGTTTGATTTTCCCTTTGGTATCTTAGACTTCTTTTCAAATTGAAATCCATCCCTACTAGTACCCTTATAAACATTGCACATGCATAACACGACAACAATATGCAGTACTGCCAAAAAAAAAATGATGGTGATATGTAATGCCGAATAAACAAAATATTGTAATTTACGCACGCATGACACATTTCAATACACAGTCGGTTCCGGTTTGATTTAGGATGTTTAGATACATTTTCTGCAGTATAGAAAGGTCTCTGGACGCCAGAGAACCATACCAAATACTCTTGCTGAAGGACGTGTATATGTGTTCATCCGGGGTGTATACAGTATATGCAGCTATGCACGTATGTTAGATGGTAGGTTCTGACAAATGCAGGATCGATATGACGCTTGGCAATTTAGACTGTTACTGGAAACAGGTGGTATACTGGATAGGGACAAACATTTTGCCTAGCACACAGATAACAGGCAACCTGTGTACTCATCAAGAGTTGTTGCAAGGGTTCTTCAACGTGCAGAGAAGGTGGCATTTTTAGTACGTAAAACATTGGCTTTAACGTCCCAATTTCTACCATATGTGACTGCGTATTATTTCATCCAGCACAGCCAATAAAGTATTAATAAAAATACCAAATTCCAAGGTGAATTACAAATGAGGAAGTCCATAAAATCTGACAAAATCAAACCTTAGACTATATCAACTAACGGAATGAATTGAAAACACTGTCAAATTCCTGACTTGGTACAGGCATTTTCCCCCAAACAAATGGTGAATTAATCCTGGTTTTATAGCTAACTAAACGGACGAACTTCTTTTGCATGGGTTTTACTGTCGGATAGGAAAGTCTAGACCGTTGGTTTTCCTGTTTGAATTGTTTTACAACAGTCATTTTGGGGCCCTTTATAGCTTGCTGTTCGGTGTGAGCCAAGGCTCCGTGTTGAAGGCCGTACTTTGACCTATAATTGTTTACTTCTTATTTATAGATGGCAATATTTTAAAACTAAAGTCAAACCTTGGTAAAAAAAAACAGTATTCAGTATTTAAAAACCTGAGATTATTGAATATTTGAAATCAAATACTCCAGTACTATGCAGTTTTAGACACTAGAAATTGGCTGAATCATATGATGCTAGATTGATTGAATAGTGTAGAGCTAACGCCAAATCAGCAAACGACGACTATACTAAAACCAATTTTAAAATATACTAGTAGTACATGTATTAAAAATACTATAATTTCAAGGATCAAATACCATTAAATGAAAGATATAATTTGTATTTAATAACTTCCCCCAAACCCCCCAAAAATGCTGATCGTTTTGAACTTCCCTGATATATCATAATAGAAAATGTTCCAACATACAGAAAAAAAGTTAGAAGAAAATTATACGGATTTCTTGTTTTAAAAGACAATATGATTGTAAATAAAGCGACAGCAAATACTAATTTATCTCATAACAAACTACAGTGGTTAACAAGTGTTTGTCATTTTGACATTTTAATTTCAAACTTATGTTTTCTTCTTACGGTCGCCGCACGTAACTCTAAAAATAGTTTTCGTATAAATATAACCAATAACCACTAATATAAAGAACATTTTAGACGGTATTTCTCACCTTATTGTTAAAGTATTGATCTATATATTATATTAATAATTAATATCAACCTGATAATTGTCTCCGGATCGCCAACTTGGGTACTGGCCAAAGTGATTCTATCGAACGAATTATAGAAATAATTCGGTTAGTCTAAGATGGTCAGTGACTTTTAACGCATTAAAACAGACAATTACATATGATTGTGTATTCATTTCGGATTAGAAACAATATAATGAATCTACTAAGTTGTACTTAATATGGTTATTACAATATTTAATTGTGTTTTATTTTTGGAATCAAGTACTTGATGGTACCGTGTAGAATAATTGATCTAGATAAAAGCCAAGTAATTAAAAAAACCCTCACCAAATGTAGATATGACATAATTGTCCGACTGTTGGACTGTGCACTATAAATTCTAAACATGGAAACTATTTAAATAAAAAATCTAAAAATCAAGACTTTGTCTAACAAGTCTATCTCTTTTTCTTAATTTTGTCTCTTGGTAGCCGTTTAATCGGGGTAAACCCCACATCTCCTTTTATTCATTTTAACCATTCACTTATAAAAGCTAATTTCTAGTATAAAAAAATGCAAACAAAACGTAGCAATAAAGACAACGAGAGTAATGAAGTTTACACGTGCCTATTCTATTAGGAAAGTCGAACCAGAACTTTGAAAATCTAAAAAAACTCTAAAAACACGAAGCCATCAATGACCGTAATCTGCAATGAGTTAAAATAAAACCAAAAAGTTAACACATTTTAATACTAAATTTTTACAGTTTGTCATATAAATTTTGTTAACAAAATAATAATAATAATAATAATAATAATAATAATAATTATAATAATTATAATAATAATAATAATAATAATTATTATAATAATAATAAAAATAATAATAATAATAGCTTTTCTTTTCATTAGTAGTAAAACAAATAGTGTAAGGGTGAACAGCATCTAAAATTTATTGAATAAAATCTCATGTTTTAGAAAAGTACACTAAAAGTTCAGTAAAGAAAATAGATAAGAAAAGTTTGATTGTTGCTAAGGAAAAAATATAATTTAATATTTATAAATGCAGCTATTAAAATCTACTATCCTTTGAAGTGTTGCAGTGACCTTTGAGTATTTGGCAGGGGTAACCTATAATAGATACTATAACACTATCAATCAATAATCATTTGTAAGCAGCTTAAATTGATCGAACCGTTTGCAGCTAAATATTAATATACGGGAGTCAATGTATTTATAACTTGTGAATCACAAGGTATCTGAAATTAATGCAGATTTCAATAACTAAAAATTCCCAATCAATTTCTCTTGTTTCTGCGCATGGGTTCGGAAACTAATATAAGTCGGGGGTCAACATCCGGAAGTATGCAAGAAAGATCGACCATTTACTCCACCCAAGTCAAAGACGTATCAGGCAAATCGCCAGTGCTTTCTATACATATATTTCAACCAATCACATTCTGAGTTTTGTTTGACAGACGACCACAAATACTCGCGTTTTCCCAGTACATTTTAAATGTTGAGGATTAAATCGACAATTAAAGATCTGATAAAACAATTACTGACCATATGTGTATCTGTGAAAAAATTTTGCTGGCTACCTTTGGGATGCAAGAAAACGAAGACGAATCTTTACATGTCTCCTTTGCACGAGAACAAGCCATCGTTGAAGTTGCGGCCAGGCTCAGACTTATTGGGGATGATTTAAATAAGCGCTATTCTGCTTCAAAATCTAAGGTTGTTTTTCACCCTTTCCAGAATGCAATTTTCCAGGAGGT
Source organism: Mytilus coruscus (assembly GCA_017311375.1). Classification (NCBI taxonomy): domain Eukaryota; kingdom Metazoa; phylum Mollusca; class Bivalvia; order Mytilida; family Mytilidae; genus Mytilus; species Mytilus coruscus. The sequence goes on along the minus strand of CM029598.1, from coordinate 27,658,794 downwards.
ACTTTTGGAAATGAAAAGACATTTTCTACATTTTGCAGGCTATTTACAACCCAAGTGAAATGACAAAAGGTATGTTTGTTTTGATGTTACGGTAAAACTTTTCAAACATATTTTCTTGGATTTCTTATGGAAAATATTGCTTTCAACTGTAATTTTGATAAGAAAGATATAATTTGATATATGCAAATTAAAACTGGGTGTATATTTTACTATTGCACACTTCATTTGCTTTTGTTTTTATGGCAATATATATATATTTATAAATATAATATCTCGAGGAGAATACAAATAAACGACACTAATACAGCGTTGAAAGAATTTTGTATAGATTATAACTTATATATGTAGATTTAAGTCGCGAATTATTAAAAAAAATATTAAAAATAGAAATAAAAGAGTGCTTATAAAAATAAGGACTCACACAAATCCTTAATACACAAATTGTTTATTTCTTTTTGTTTTATTTCCAGAGTCAGAAGTCGCTTTTTACATCCCAGTGAATAGAAGAAAACGTTCCAAAATCTAAAAACAATGCCATGAAAACCATCGACATCATATATTTTTCAAGCATTCTCCAACTTCATCACTAGTCATCCCAAAACCAAGGGAATATCGTAATCAGAAAATAAGACGAAAAATTATTTATTCAAAAGATAACAACAGATAAAGAAGAGGGTCCTCCGGTACGGACGATGAACTGTTCAGAGACTGTCTGCTACTACAATATAATCACAAGAGAAAAGTTGATTAATAAATATGATCATTAATTCATACAGATGTTGGACTAAGTGTCAATGACAGAGTATAATAAGATCAATTAAACATGAGAATATTTACTGACAGTGATCGTAAGAAAAGAATGACGCCTGGGCTGTGGTCTTCTTCGGAGCATTTCATTAGTACTCCCTTTACTAGAGTGCATATCGAACAGAATCTATAATAAAGACGTTTTTGTTTTCATTTTTCTTCAACTTTACAATCTAATCTTTTAATGTGCAATACGTTCTTTTATTTTTTTCAATCACTATTACGTTTAATTTGAGCTATTTTGTGATATTTCGATGTACTTAAATACTAAGTATGATATTTTAGTTTTTAAACAATTCATAATCAAGTGTCAAATTATATTGTTCAGAATTTTATTTATTTCGTTCTGATAACTCTAAATGGATCTAATTTTATTAATGTTCTATACTAATATCTTTGAAAAGGTGTGAAGAACCTCGTTTGCTTTTATGTTGGATCCCTACTTCAAATTTTAATGAAACACCTGTTGTATTTACAAATCGAAAATCTACAATATTTAAGCAGCTTATACCCATGTAAAACACTATTTTGATAAATAAAGTAATAAGAGTTTAAAAGTTTTAAGTGAAATATTATCTTTTCTTTTTGGGCAGTTACACTAGGCTAGAATGTTTGAAAACTGAACCAATTTTTCTTAGTTTTTTGTGATTATAATATAGTTTTTCCAATTACAAATTGTTTTAAATATCATTACCCTTTCACATTCCAATACATTTTAGTTTTTAAAACTCCATCGGAAATCATAATTTGTATGTCTTTTGACAAAGTTATTGACATTAAAGCATTGTTTTAATACTTTTGAAGTACATTGTATGTGTAAAAATCAATTAAATCATTTGTGTATTCATGTTTATTTTGCCCTTGTATCAATGACGGCAAACAATCCGGTGACGATTATTAAAACGATCATTTTCAATTTAAAATAGGAAAATCAATCATCATATTTATTTTAAAACTTATATGTATTGAATACATAATTTAAGTGCTGTAAATGATTTCATTTTATTATAGACATGGAATTTTACTTGTGGGTTTTATTGTTGTGAGTTTAAAATATTTGTATTCAATATTTTTAAATTCGTTTCTTAATGTAGTTGTTTTTCCAAAAGATTTGTTTCTTTTGTAAGATCTTCAGATGTAATCATTTCATAATTTTTCAAATCAGAAAATTCAATGTAAAATTTTATAAGCGAACGATAAGGTGTGTGATGTGTTCAAAAATATTTAATTATTTCAGTTCGAATAAATCTGATACTTTGCGTGTTTGATTAAATCGAGTATGAAGAGATAGTTATGTGTGCGAACCTGTATGTGAGTGTACGAAAATTTGATTCTTTCTACAATTGATATACCTCAGAAATATGTATTTCATATGTGTTGAATTTTACAAAAAACGTTTGTTAAACAAATGTTGGTAAATCTTTGATCTGTGATGATGTTATGTACTTTATACATTTGGTGCAATCACTCAGGTGCCATTTTTGATATTATACAAATAAATATTTAATTCTTATATGTAAATTGTCTTTTTTTACTGCCCAGCCACTAGACATTGAATAAACGGATTCCCAGAAACGTTGACTGTCTGATTTAAGTCTATTATAACCTTAATTTTCGCGGCGCTCACTTACGTGAGAAATTGTCTCCTTAATTTTTTATAAAAAAGATGTTGAGTATATAAATATAAGAAGATGTGATATGATTGCCAATGAGACAACTATCCACCAGACACATAATAATGTAGATGTTAGCAACTATAGGTAATCGTACACGGCCTTCAACAATTAGCAAAACCCATATCGCATAGTCAGCTATAAAAGGTCCTGGCATGACAAAATAGGAAGCATTTCAAACAAACACAAAAACACGGGCCATATTTATGACATAACAATTAACCAATGAAGAACAGGACAGGAAGCAACCAACGACAACCACTGAATAATGAATATTAACACGTATTCCGAGATTGATTCAAGTTGACAAAGATATAATGTCCGTTTTAGAATTATCCTTCTCGTGCTGGTTGACAACAGAAACCATACTGTGAACGAGAGTGAACTGGACATTATACCTTTCAAATTTTAATCATGTTTAGACTCAAGTCCAACATACCCAGCAACTGTAGGTTTTGAAACGTTCGATTTTATTTATATTTCCAGTAGTATAGTACTGTTTTCACATCAAAGCATACACATTGAGCCAAGATTCTGTGAATTTAAGGATGTTCGATTCTCTGTTTCAAAATGACAAGCTTTTAAAAGACTGCTATAAATTGATAGTAAATAAATAAAGGAACTAAAAAGCACACAAAATGAAGGGTTCGTGTGCTTGTTTTAGTGATATAAAGCCATTGAAAATTTGGTGGGAAATGATTCTCTCTAGATTTTTCATACATTTAACATTGACACCTTTTTCTTTTAAAACGTTGAAAAATAACAAGGATTTTATAAGATTTTCAAAGATGGCATTTTCAACTATATGTAATCAAATTATGGAAAGAAAAGTAGGGGTTAGCGGGCAAAATTTTAATGGAACTACATGGATAAAACCAGAGGATTCCGAATATCTAGCAAAAAATTCAAAACTAGAAGAGCGAACATCCTTAAGTAAAGTTTGAACAACTTTTAGAAAATGGCTCTAGTTAAAAATAAATTCAGTGGAAATTTGGCCTTTCTCTTCCTAACAAATTATTTTCTAAACTTGAGAAAAAGCATAAGACAGAGACGTCAAACGAACAAAATTAAAAATATTTCGAGGAAGCCTGAAAAAATTGTTTTAGTGATCTATTAATATACCCTCGCAAACAAAGCCCACCAACTGAAGGTGATCTTAATGATAAAGTTGATACAAAGCAAACTCAAATGTGTTGTAAAAGATTTCGTTGACTAATCACTGCTTTCGCAGCTAAAATGAACACGGAACTGTTCCATTTGTAATCAAAACTCAATTGTGATAATTTGTAAACACTTTAGCAAAACGATATGTTTAGCTATTAACAATTGTCTTTCTCATTAAAAATATTGTTGGAAGTGTTTGTAATTTATAGAGTGTAAATAACATACTTCAACCAGAAAACGCTCCATACGCACCAAATTCATGGAGTGTTATTTTCATTTTAAAATATGTTTCACTAATTTTTTATTCATTCATAAAATCAAAAAATGGTTCAGCGCTATCACAGATTGCTGTTGAAGGCAATTTGGAAACAATATTGCACATTTAACATGTGTTTGTAAAATTTTGCATAAACGGCCATCGTAAAAAATAAATCTCTATATATATTAAGAACAATACACAGTTTACTTTTGAATAATTACATTACATATATGTTTCACGAGAATCCGCTAGAATGTTTGGCTAACAACAATCGCGCGTCATTAAAAAAATAACCTTCATATCAAAATGAATGTTACATTCGTGATGACACGTGCTTCCAGAAAAAGTGCACATAAGTAAAAGAAAAACTTGAAACTTTTTTTTCATGGTCTTATTAGCATAAAAATGTAATTATAAGAAATGAATGCTTCTTTTTGTAATTTTATTGGGGTGTAAAAGTGTTTCATACAAAATGTGCTTCGGTCATCACTTTTACACCCGAATAAAATTACAAAAAGAAGCACTCATTTCTTAATTAAATGTGTAGGAATATGCCATTATATTTTCGAAAAATTAAGGTACTGTAACACACTTAAATTTTTGATGCTGTGAATTGTAATGAAGATTGACAGTCTTTTTACCAATTGCACTTGTGTGAAATATATATTCAGAGGGGAAATTGGCCTTAACTCTTTGCGAACTAAATTTGGGTTCAATCGTTGAAACTATGTTTAAATACGTTATTTCCTTTGATTGTCCTGAGCTTAATGAGGGGAAACATGTACTCTCTACCGGAGGTTGAATACTTGACTTACGATACATGTATATTTGAATAATTAGCAAATGGTTTTCTAAAACACCAACACACCCTAAAAAACCTTCAAACTCTAAGGAATAGCCAGTTCCATAGATTGACCAATTGATTGTTGATTGTTTGACGTCCAGTGGCAAATATTTTAATACATTTTCATGACGAGAACAATTTAACAATAAATCCAATATGTATATTCCGCAAAGTAGGCCAACCGGGATGATGGGCTGAAATTTAGACTGCCACTTGGAGAGAAAAGAAGATTAGTTGGAAAAGGGTAGATATATTGCCTTGCAACAGACCACATAAACACTCATAAAAATGTTGTTGCGAAGGTTTTTTAACGTGCAGAGAACATGATACTCTTAGACAGGGGTGGTCCTGAAGTAATGTGATTATTCTGTTTTCAAAATTATTTTTGTTGTAGGTGTTATTGCTATGTGTTGCGTCGATACTGCCTTATAATGATAAATTGTTTCAATTTTTCGGAGATGAATAATTTTTGTTTGCTTACATATTCCAGATTATGTATGCGTTTGTTACATATACATGTACTAGAAAGTAGACAAAGGAAATGTTGAACCCAAGTTCTTGCTTCATGCACTAAAATAATATGATAATAGTCGGTCACCAGTTATTCTTTCGAGTGCTTAACCGAATATATATATAAATGTAAGTTTCGTAAACCTTTTATTGACAACAGTGAAAGGTGTATTCCATTTGTCTGGTTAAGTGGAATAATGTAGAATTATTGACTAAGTAAAAACTAATTATTGGAAAACTGACAGTCGTCCATTGACCAATAATATTCACGAACGAATTTTTTCCGTGAATAAATTACACTGGGACAAATATAGAAAGATAGAAAGATTTAGTTCCTAATTTTTAAATGAAAAATGAAATTTTGCATTTTTTAACTTTTTCTCTTTTCATGCCATGAATATGAAAATAGTGTAATTGTAAGTTGTAATAAATTAGCATATCAGTGCAACTTTTAAAGGAATTAACAGATCACAATGTTGAAAATCTTCTCAAGAATGTTTTGTATATAGTAGGCGGAGCTTTATTTATAATTACAAAAATGTCATTCAGATTCATTTTAATCGTATTTAAATTTGTTAAGCGTGCATACTATTTAGTACGAACACAATACCTGCCATTTTAATCTAATTTGGAAAGCAGGGTATGTTAGTCTGCTTGTGTCACTAGACGTGCGAAGAAATGCCACACATGAATAATTCTGCCTGTTTGAAATTATTTAGTAATTAAATATTCATAATGGTTTAAGAACAATGACCTGATGACGAACGTGAAACACTTTAAGGGACAGTAAACGTTGGCCATCTATAAGAATACATTCAAAATTCCAGATTGATGGCTAATTGAATTATTTGATACCATGCCATTAAAAGCATCAGAGACATGCTAATATATTAAAAATTATGAATTTGTGGTTTTAAACAATTTGAAGCATGTTCAATGTTTATCTTTAAGTATCCGCAAATTGTTTGTATCGAATATCTAAATTTTCTTTTAGGCAAATGCAATTTGCTTTGTTAACACTTTTGTGTGTTTTGTTTGTTTTAGTATTGTCAAAAGACTTGAAAAGATGGTTTGGAATAAATAAATAAAAATAAAAAAAAACAATAAGAAAAAAACAATAAAAAAACATCGTATTACACTGTATTATATATATTATTCCAAGAAACTATTGTAACTTTTAATTTCAAGTTGATAGTCATCAAATTCATAAAGTTAAATTTTAATGATTAAACATTTTGGAATATAATTTTACATGTAAGGCTAATTCTAAAATTTAAAATTTCCAATCCAGAATGATCCTACATAAGAAATGAAAATAACATAATTCACAACTTTTTAATTTTAGAATTTTTTTGACGATTGCCACTGAAAAGTTTATTTAGACGAAAGGCACGTCTAGCGTACCAAATTATAGGCCAGGTATTTATGATGAGTTTTTACAACCACTGGACCAATGAAACCGCTGGTGGACGTTTCTCCTCTTGAGTATCATTAATTTAGTAGTCAAAACTTTTGTGTTGACATGCATATTACTTACACTTTCAACTTCTGTAAATTTACTGTTAAAAAAAGTGTTAACTTATTCTAAATACTTAGGGTATTCTACCACAAGGTAAAGATAACATTAGCCGTATTTGACACACTTTTTCGGAATTTTTCGTTTTTCAGTGCTCTTTAAATTCTTATTTGGCGTAGCAACTGGGTTTTGACTCGAGTGCCACTAATGAGTTTAATGTTGACGAAACGAGTCTCTGTCGCACTAAATTATAGGCCTGATATCTCAGATAAGTTTTTTCTACCTACAAACTTATCAGTGTTTTCAGCCACATATTTAGTGAAAATAAACGATTGTATATATTTAACCATGTACTATTATATCTGTGTGTGAAGTGTTACAAAAAATCACATGTTCAAGCAAAGTTGACCTGAAATGTATTTAACTCTTCTTTTCATGTCCCTATGGTCATATAGCCTGAGAGAGAACGAGGATAGACACCGTGATACAGTGATCCCGTAGTAAATAAAAAGGGGATAAAAAATAACAAGGAAACATTCATTAGAAAAACTGACAGCGCCATGCCAAAAAAACGAAAAACGACGAAAACGAAAAACGACGAAAACGAAAAACGACGAAAAGACGAACAACCTATAAAACACTGCATTGAAAACTTAAGACTGAACAACACGAACCCATTGCGTATTCAGTATTCTAATGAAATTGAACCATTAAGTTGGCTGTTTCAGCACTTAAATTTTGTTGATCTAAATAACTTTCCAAAAAGTAGATTATGCACCTTCTGTCGACAAAGTGGGAAAAAATCAATACCTATCCACCTGTTCCTGTTCATTTAGAAACATGTGTATTTAATATAGTCATTTCTTTAAACTTAGTATAGAAAATTAATTAAAATTTCAACAAAAGAGGAAAACATATGTACAATAATCGCTATTACTTAAAAAATATCATATTGTGGAGAAAACAATACACGTATTGTATTCGATACAACTAATGTCAACCTGAATCCCAGGTGTTAATTGCTTTTTTAAATGATATAAGGGGCAGTGACCTTATCAGGAGAATGATCTTGCAGAGCAATGATTCATTTTTCAGCCACCGTTGCGTAATTGATATTTGATGTATAATAAATTGGCTTCGTTTATAGTTGTAACAAATCTCATGATAAAGAATACTTAATTATGTATATGAAAATGTTACAATGACCGACTATTAATTACCCATAACCTGATGATCTACTACATGTAGTACAAGAGCTGGCAAACCATATTGACTTTCAACTGGGACTAATGTGTATATGTAATAGTAACAGCTTTCAAAGTTAGCACTCACAACACGTATCTTAATGAATTATTCCGAAAAAAGTATATCTGTGATGAAACAGCTGTTCAACTTAATCCAAATTTGCATATTTTTTCAAACTGAAATAATTGCGTTTGTAATATTTAATTGAAGAATGTTTTGAATAAGCACCCTTTTTGCTAGACGTGTAAAACTAGGTTTTATCCACTATTTTCTTCGAAAAATGCATAAACCAAGTCAGGAATATGACAGTTATTTTCTAGTCGTTCCGTAGGTTGATATAGTCAACCGTTTGGTTTTGTCAGTTTTTATGGACTTCCCCTTTTTGAATTTACCTTGGAGTTCGGTATTTTGTTATGACATTTTATAAGGAAGAGAAAAAGAATTAGATATGAGCAGATGTTCTTGTTTCTGTAATATCCCCCTATTTCCTATTTCACAGGGATATTTGAGAAGTTAGTACTTACAGTCACTACGCAAAATTTCTCTAAAGTCACGGCCATACTTTCAACACTTTCAGGTTTAAATATATTAGCTGGTTATTGTTTGACACGTTTGTAAATCAAGCAATGACATTGGTAGTCAATCATAACAATTTTGAGATCTGATTATCGAATTAATTTCTTTGACTAATAACAGAAAATTTGTCAAACTGTCATTTTTGTGCTACAAAAGCTATCAAAGATCAATAATGTGAAGATTGTAAATATGATTTACAGTCGCATTCATCAAACAGAGGGTAAATTAAGGCAATAGTATTTTACCGATCTTCAAATTTCATAAATCGACAAAGAAGAAACACACAAACAAAAACTGAGGGAATTGGATGGACCCCAAAAGGTTCGACAGGGAAAGCGTCTCCTGTTATGCATGAAAAATTGTCCATGCGAATCCACACTCAGTCAAGATGTCACAATCGGGAAAAGAACACAATCTGTATCATTACAGATAAGACGACTAATCTGGTATCTGCGAACACATGTCGCTACAGTGAGTTGAGACACAAGCATATCGTCAACCAATTCGTGATCGTGACTGATCGTTATAATTTACAAAATTAGGAACATTGTACATAATATGCAATGTACTGTATTGCTGTCATATTTCAATGAAAATAATTAACTATAGTAAACAAAGGTTATGTAAATATCTCAATAGAGACTAGGATGTTATTATAAGATTGTGTTCAGAAATAATGTAAAGGAAGAATGCATTTATTCGCTTTTCCTCCGAATTTAGTAAACTAAGAGGAAAAGCCATATGTTTGTTTCACTCATGACGAGGGTCAAAATCGGCTAATGAAACCTACTGATATTAGAATATAATAGATTATATAGGATAATATTCTTTGAAGATCTTTCAACAATTATACATCTAATTTAAAACCAAAAATAAAACACAGTCCTTTTACAATCAAGACAATATAAATGCATGGTTTTGATTTAACATTTGGTATCTTCCTACTTTATTATTGCAAATTTAACTTGGTTTTGAAAATTTTGCCCCGTGACAACCGGATCTATAATAAATTATATGTATGTAAAAGTTTATACAAAGATTTACTACCGTTAGAATTTTGATCTTGCTTGGCTTGCCCTTTTTTTATTCTTGGATAACTTATTAAACAGGCTAAATCTATCAAAATTGCCGTTAAAATTGTCCCTAAGGTTGCAACCCCTTTAGGCTTAATATGCTTTCAATAATTTTGGCTGTACTGTTTCGTTCCATTTGGTTTTCATGTTCACAAACTTAAAATACAAACTTTGCTGATGAAGGACATTCAAGAAACACATTTCATTCTGTATTTCCTTTGAGCAATTAAAATTTGGTATCTTGTTAAAAAATTGCACAGGTTGTAACGTCGTCGTATCGCGAAGCGTTTAGCATAGTGATTTTGAAATGGTCTGATGCAGTGGTACATGATTTAGTTCACTGTTTCTGAATGAAAAGTAATGAAAAAATATAAACATTGCATTTTTTTCATAACAGAAGTTGTGGAGATACATTTCGACTAGTAAGAAGCTTTATTTATAGCTAATATGTTTGTTAATTTTAAATTTGTATTATATTATATGAATCATATAAGGCCTCTGTACATCAATTCTAAAAGTTGTGTTATTTTTTTATAACACATAAAACAAATACTTCGTTCTGCGTGTAAGAACTCATTATTTGTTATAACGGACAATTACTTTTAAAAATATTTAAAAATTTCGCAACCTTTTCAAAAAAAAAAAATATTAAAAAAATATCGCAACCTTTGCAATAAAAAATAAAAAAAATATCGCAACCTTTGCAAAAAAAAATTATATTCATGAAAATTCAGTTTCATGATTTGGTTAAGTGATGCCATGGTTTAGTTCATGCTTGTCACGGCACGGTTCAGTTCTGTAATACATATATCTTACATATGAAATAAAATTAATGAGAAAAATCAACAAAGGTGATGCAATTGTTCCAAAACTTGTAAGTTTATATATAGTGTTATTAAAAATACATGAATAAAACGACGACAAGTATGACAGATTCCTTGATATGTTTCCACTTGGAAAATGCCAACGTTCCTATGAAAATATATTAAGTAATGTTACTAATTTTCATTTGAAAATTGAGTACTGCTGTCAATGTTATGAGGTGAAAAATGTAGATTTATTTTTAACACTGGTACATACTTACATAACTATGGAGACCGGTTTCTCTAGATTAAACAAAACAAGAATGCACAGACTGAAATATCTTGCCTGCTTCACCAACCATGATTGATTTTATGTTGATACTCCTAAAGAAAATGTTTACTACAAGTATCACATACAATTAACATTATCAATGATCCATGAAAATGAGGTCAAGGCCAGATAAACCAAGCTAGACAGACATGTACACTTTCCAATCCTTCCATGCATCAAATAAAGTTGACATATTGCTTATAGTATCTAAGAAAAGACATGTGAGCAAAACAGACCAACACACAAAAACGTACCATTAACCAAAGAATCGTCACAATGTGGTCAAGGTCAAATGAAACTGGCGAGAACCGTAAAATCATTCCATACACCAAATATAGCTAACCTATTGCGTGTTTGTAATAGTAAAACACATATGTAATTAATCACTGATGATATTTGTAAATGTAAAAATAAGCTGTATTGCTTTTTAATAAAAGTCTATTATTACATGTATAGTACTAGAAAAAACATTTAAAAACACAAAACAACTTAACTTTGACCAATGAACTGTGAAAATGAGGCCAAGGTCATATGAAACCTGCCAAACTGAGATGTACACCCTACAATCATTCCATACACCAAATTTAGTTGACCTACTGCTTACGGTATCTGAAAAATAGACCTAATCACGTAACTTAAACCTTGATCACTGATCCATGAAATGAGGTCGAGGCCAGGTGAAACCTATCTCACGGACATAAAAACCTTGCAAGGAACCAATATACCAAACAGTTATCATATTGCTCATAATGAGCGATAAATCCACACGACTTTTTTCCAAGCAGTCACTGAACCATAAAATGAGATCAGGAACAACGGACATTTCGTAACATAAGTCATCTGTATACAATTTATGAAGCCTCTAGGACTCAACCCTCGGAAATATCAAGATTAATACAAATAGTTTACGCCGCCGCAACCACCACCGCCGCTGGATTGTTATCCATATGTCTCGCGTTCTGTAACTTTCGTTGTAGGCGATACAAAAACTACCAAAGATGACAATATTAAAAGTGAGAAGATCTGATATGATTGCCAATGATACAGCTATCCACAAGATACGAAATGACGTGGATTTAAGAACTACGGGTCACCGTTTGGCCTTCTACAATGAGAAAAAACCAATACAGTATAGTAACTTTAGAAGGTCTATTCATGACAAATAATTTTATCAGAAAACTAATTCTGATATGAGTTATATAGAACAGAAATACTGGTTGCGTTTCACAGCTTGATGACATAATTCTACATGCCTTAATAACTAGCAAAAACACAATTGGATATTGGATATACCAAAGAGATGATAAAATATTTACAGAAGTTGGTTCGGAAAAGACATTCGACAAATATTTTATTCAGCAAATGATGGTTTTGTAAGAAATAGGATTAAGATTTAGATCGTGATTGTAAAGAGGAAAGCAACCTTCCTTAAAATATTGACCTATAGCGATAGTTATTGATAAAATTCCTAACAACGAGAGTCAGCAGAATAACTTTACCGTTCTTGCATCTGACTTTACTTATAGTAGTATGAAGAGCTTGTATTTTTGTAATTTTTAGATTTTGTCCTTGGGTATTTAGAGTCAAGCCTCTCATTTATGCCTTTAAGCAACAGCAGATTCCGAATATTTCACAACAAATATTAGAAATTATAGAAATGACTGAAATTATAATTTGTTTGGGGACTTAGTCGTAACTGTGTTTGTCCTTAACCATTTTCTGGTTCAAATAAAAATGCGTCAAACAAAATAAACAAGAATGAGAGAAGGGTAAGAAGTGGCGTCAACCTCTTTGGTGTGTTTAGTTAATGCGTCTGTTTTTTTTTTATATTTGTGTGCAATTTATTCCCTTCCTAACTGGTTTGATGTGAGGATTTATTTGATATTTGACCCCCCAAAAAAACCCCACCAACAAAAGAGAGATGGCTTAATTGTCACTAGAAACTTCTATGACAACGGTTACGGCTAAGTCATAATCCCCTAAAAAATCGTCCAGTCGCATATTGGTAGGGATTATGTTTATACAGTAAAATGGTCAGATATGCACGGTAAATCTTTCTATTTGCATGCACAGGGCTTGGTGGTTTAAAACGCACTTGTTAACGCACCATTCTGATGCCTTGATAGGGATATTTTCTCATGGAATACAGGATTGAAGTACACAAAGCTAACCGGTCTTGACCGTTTGACTCCTGTCGTCTCTCCCGATATCTGCACATCCATTATGCCTGCGTCACACTGTCCCGAAATTGACACCAGATGGACACACTATAAAGGACATGTTCAAATTCGGAACTGATCATAAAAACATCGGGACATTCGTGATGGCATCTTAAGGTCATTGTATGACCGCCGGTTGAGTGTCTCAGGTTCCGACAGCAACTTCGTGAGCGGTAGCAAAATCTTTGGCATGCCAAAAAAAAAAAAAAGAACATACGAACTTCAAGGTTCATTTTCATGTTGAATTCGTGTGTCCATTTTGCCCTTCATAAGGATATCGTGTGTGTGGTTCGGGTGCCATCGTGTGACCTTGTGTAGGCATCGTACTTGCTTCGGGTTTTCATTGGCTGTTGACGAAGTTCGGGGCCATCTTCGCGCGATATTCAAAATTTCATATTCGTAAGGCCATCCGGTGTCAATTTCGGGACAATGTGACGCCTTCATTACAGAATCCGTAAACAACATACAGAGATAACTTTAGAAGAAAAAGACTTTCATCGAATTCAGAACAAACTAGTTATGCATATATCAATTATATTATTCACAGCTATGATGTCTTTGGAGACGAACTATAAGAAATATTGTTTTATGTACGGTTCACCGATTACAACCATCAAATTGGTTGAAAGGCTGCTTTCATTATTAGTCATTAAGTACATTGTGTAATTGTATTTTTTTAACGACGCTTACAAACAAACTATCAATATTTACGTGAAGACTAAAAGAATCATTTTTATTTAAACCATGATAAAAACTTAACTGAACCTTGTCAGTTGCTTAACTAAACCATTTCAATTTTCGATTTAAAATTTAACTTTTGTTAATTTTCAACACACACAATTTCAATATTGAAAGTTTGACATAAAATATTGAATCAAATATCTCATATTCAAGTTTTGTATGTTTATTTGTATAGAACTAGAACGAAGGCTGTCGTTTCGATGAGTGACATGCCTAAATCATGACAAATTGCACTAAATCATGACCAATTGCTCTAAATCATTACAAAATAACTGTACTAAACACTTCTCGATATTACGACAATACTACCTGTGAATAAGACAGACTTAGAAGTTCAAAGTTCACACGCAAAGCTTTGATACTATGAATTTAAGAAATGATTAGAATCCAGACTTCATGGACGTGTGAAATAAATTAAGGGGGTTCTCTGTCTTTTTCATTGAATTAAAAATTAAGTGATTCTAATTATATAGTATATACAACACTGATCTAACAACTTTTTATGCCCCCGCCGTAGCGAAGGGGGTATTAAGTGTTACCCTTGTCTGTCCCGTCCGTCCGTCCGTCGCGTACGTTCCCAAAATTGCCTTTCTCCAAATTTAGTTTGCCTCAACCAAATGTTATAAAACTTATAGACAATGCTTATTACCAAAACACACAGATCAAGTTCGAAATCGGGTGGCGTCACTTTTACCGTTCATGAGTTATGCCCCTTTATAAACATAAAAACTGCTGAATTTTTGTTCCGTTCTCCAACTTTAGTTTGCCTCAACTAAATATTATGAAACTTATACATAATGCTTATTACCACAAAACACAGATCAAGTTTGAAATTGGGTGGCGTCACTTTTACCGTTCTTGAGTTATGCCCCTTTATAAATGGAAAAAAGTACTAAATCTGTCGTTTCCGTTCTTTAACTTTAGTTTGCGTCTACCAAATGTTATGAAACTTATACACAATGCTTATAATCACAAAACGGTCTTAACTACGTGAATCCTGCATCTGTATGTGGAAGTTAACTCATCCATATTTACAAGCGGGGGCATCTGTGGCCTATCGACACATTCTCCATTTATTTTTTATTAGTTCTTTATTAAGCTCAATTTACAACCATAAGATGGACAAAATTCAAACCATGACAATACATTCAACAAACTTTTAACAAATATTCACGGTCGATGTCGATACTACAAAAGGAAGATATTCAGCCTTTCCTGGCAATCAGCATATGTGAGACAAAAATGTGTAACCACTGAATGAAACTTTATGTAAGTTGGCAACGTAGGTTGACCAACACCCTTTTTTAATTCGAAAAAATAAAGCACACTATCATACTTACAAACTTATATTGACAACCATTGACGATTCCCTGACTAAGAATAGGCACTAGATCTTATTCCAAACAAGGATAGTTGTCTCATTGGCAATCATACCACATCTCCTTATTTTTAAATAAATTTAACAAAAACGCCAACAAAAAAGTTGTTGTAGTTGATAGTAAATTGACAAAGACACCGATAAAAAAGTTTTTGTAGTTGATAGAACATACCGTTTATAGACTACACTTTCTCGATAAAGTGCAAATTTTATTAAGTCAAATATAAATACAAGGTAAACAAAATGGAAACAGCACTGAAAAAATCTCTTTTGTCCGAATCGCACCCCAGACCCACCTGCACCAGGAACGCCCAAGGTAAAAAAACCCGATAGCGGGATGCATGAATACCGAGTTACGTCAAAAGTGATACGACCAAAAGAAATATAATAGCACGAAGACAAATAAAGGGAAACTGTAAAGTAAAGAAAAAGATGCACAACTTCAGTCCCTAGAATCTATAACTCAAGACCATTTTGTATTATTTGTGAAGTAGACACTGAATATTCATCTATCTTGGTACTTGCGAGGAACTTTTCGAGTAAAAGGACGAGACGTTCTTTAACCAAACCCTGGCTCATTAATTTTTGTTCAGACATCGATGACGTTTTACAAAATCTGAGTAACATCTGCAAGCACTTGAGTTGAGAAATGTATACTCCATACGCGGGGGAAGTTGGTATATTGCTGCTAAAGTGGGGAAAATTTGAAAGCCCATATTGAGGGCATGATTATATACAAACATTTACTAAATAATGAACGTAACAGTACATGCAGTAGACAATATAAATATAGAGAAAAATAAAACATTTTCATCAACAACTGAAATCTCAATTTGGGTAATTTTTTATTTTAGTGTAGTTTTACCAATAAAAGTGCGTATAGATCTATCAAAAACTTTTCCAATGACATTCTATAATTTTTTAAAAGAACGATGTTTTAATTTAATTTCGTAAAACCTTGGTATATATATATATATATATATATATATATATATATTTATTATAAAAACAAATATGAACAAGTTAAAGTTGTACTCCATTGAGAAACTCATCGACACTAAGTCTTGTCTTTTTCCTGTAGTTGATTTTTCCGCTATCAAATGGAGATAACTCTAAAATTACCGCGCTGAAGTACGTCCATTATTCATTTTTCATTATTCAAAATTCAATAATGAATAATGAAATAGTTCGCTATTCACTATTCAATGTTAAGTGATGAATAATGAATAATGAAATAGTTTATGTTTCATTATTCAAGTTGAAGCGGTGAATAGTGAAATAAAAATAAAAAAATTGAGGCTTTGACACTATAGCTTGTCTAAATTAGTCTTTTTGGTGTTATCTAACAAATATTCAAATTGATATCAGAAAAAAATAAATAAAAACACTAGCTCTTTAAATTTTAATTTGATTTATTTATCTGGTTCCTAGTTTCGGAGGATAAACTAGTGGGTTTTCCTAACTATTTTTAACAGAAATTCCTTGGTTCAATGTATGGACGACCTGAATACCAAAACATATATATATATAAATTAAAATACTCTACGTCGTCTTTTTTTATTTTCACTGGAACTTTGCTATTCTTCATCCTCTAATTATAGATATAACAAGTCGATTGTTCAGCAATGACCATTAGAGGGGTTATATACGGAGGACCTAAATGCCAAAATACGCGTGAAAATTAAGAAATAGCCAATTTTGAATAATGAAATGGATATTTTGAATAATGGAATGGACTGCTGCGACCCTTTAGCCCCTAATTATAGATATACCTTATACCTCATTCGAAAGCTTATCAATAGAGGAACAAAAGGTATATAGTCAATATGTTCCGCAACGCATATTAGAGGAGTAACGAAGGACCTAAATATCGAAATACGCGTGAACATTAAGAAATAGCTTATTTTGAATAATGGAATGGACTGCTGCAACCCGTCAGCCCCTAATCAAGGAAAAAATTTATACACCAAATTAAAGCTTATTGATAGAGGAATAAACTGAGTATAAACGATATGTGCCGCAATGACCATTAGAGGGGTAACGGAGGACCTAAATGCCAAAATACGCGTGAAAATTAAGAAATAGCCAATTTTGAATAATGAAATGGATATTTTGAATAATGGAATGGACTGCTGCGACCCTTTAGCCCTAATTATAGATATACCTTATACCTCATTCGAAAGCTTATCAATAGAGGAACAAAAGGTATATAGTCAATATGTTCCGCAACGCATATTAGAGGAGTAACGAAGGACCTAAATATCGAAATACGCGTGAACATTAAGAAATAGCTTATTTTGAATAATGGAATGGACTGCTGCAACCCGTCAGCCCCTAATCAAGGAAAAATTTATACACCAAATTAAAGCTTATTGATAGAGGAATAAACTGAGTATAAACGATATGTGCCGCAATGACCATTAGAGGGTAACGGAGGACCTAAATGCCAAAATACGCGTGAAAATTAAGAAATAGCCAATTTTGAATAATGAAATGGATATTTTGAATAATGGAATGGACTGCTGCGACCCTTTAGCCCCTAATTATAGATATACCTTATACCTCATTCGAAAGCTTATCAATAGAGGAACAAAAGGTATATAGTCAATATGTTCCGCAACGCATATTAGAGGAGTAACGAAGGACCTAAATATCGAAATACGCGTGAACATTAAGAAATAGCTTATTTTGAATAATGGAATGGACTGCTGCAACCCGTCAGCCCCTAATCAAGGAAAAAATTTATACACCAAATTAAAGCTTATTGATAGAGGAATAAACTGAGTATAAACGATATGTGCCGCAATGACCATTAGAGGGGTAACGGAGGACCTAAATGCCAAAATACGCGTGAAAATTAAGAAATAGCCAATTTTGAATAATGAAATGGATATTTTGAATAATGGAATGGACTGCTGCGACCCTTTAGCCCCTAATTATAGATATACCTTATACCTCATTCGAAAGCTTATCAATAGAGGAACAAAAGGTATATAGTCAATATGTTCCGCAACGCATATTAGAGGAGTAACGAAGGACCTAAATATCGAAATACGCGTGAACATTAAGAAATAGCTTATTTTGAATAATGGAATGGACTGCTGCAACCCGTCAGCCCCTAATCAAGGAAAAATTTATACACCAAATTAAAGCTTATTGATAGAGGAATAAACTGAGTATAAACGATATGTGCCGCAATGACCATTAGAGGGGTAACGGAGGACCTAAATGCCAAAATACGCGTGAAAATTAAGAAATAGCCAATTTTGAATAATGAAATGGATATTTTGAATAATGGAATGGACTGCTGCGACCCTTTAGCCCTAATTATAGATATACCTTATACCTCATTCGAAAGCTTATCAATAGAGGAACAAAAGGTATATAGTCAATATGTTCCGCAACGCATATTAGAGGAGTAACGAAGGACCTAAATATCGAAATACGCGTGAACATTAAGAAATAGCTTATTTTGAATAATGGAATGGACTGCTGCAACCCGTCAGCCCCTAATCAAGGAAAAATTTATACACCAAATTAAAGCTTATTGATAGAGGAATAAACTGAGTATAAACGATATGTGCCGCAATGACCATTAGAGGGTAACGGAGGACCTAAATGCCAAAATACGCGTGAAAATTAAGAAATAGCCAATTTTGAATAATGAAATGGATATTTTGAATAATGGAATGGACTGCTGCGACCCTTTAGCCCTAATTATAGATATACCTTATACCTCATTCGAAAGCTTATCAATAGAGGAACAAAAGGTATATAGTCAATATGTTCCGCAACGCATATTAGAGGAGTAACGAAGGACCTAAATATCGAAATACGCGTGAACATTAAGAAATAGCTTATTTTGAATAATGGAATGGACTGCTGCAACCCGTCAGCCCCTAATCAAGGAAAAATTTATACACCAAATTAAAGCTTATTGATAGAGGAATAAACTGAGTATAAACGATATGTGCCGCAATGACCATTAGAGGGTAACGGAGGACCTAAATGCCAAAATACGCGTGAAAATTAAGAAATAGCCAATTTTGAATAATGAAATGGATATTTTGAATAATGGAATGGACTGCTGCGACCCTTTAGCCCCTAATTATAGATATACCTTATACCTCATTCGAAAGCTTATCAATAGAGGAACAAAAGGTATATAGTCAATATGTTCCGCAACGCATATTAGAGGAGTAACGAAGGACCTAAATATCGAAATACGCGTGAACATTAAGAAATAGCTTATTTTGAATAATGGAATGGACTGCTGCAACCCGTCAGCCCCTAATCAAGGAAAAATTTATACACCAAATTAAAGCTTATTGATAGAGGAATAAACTGAGTATAAACGATATGTGCCGCAATGACCATTAGAGGGTAACGGAGGACCTAAATGCCAAAATACGCGTGAAAATTAAGAAATAGCCAATTTTGAATAATGAAATGGATATTTTGAATAATGGAATGGACTGCTGCGACCCTTTAGCCCCTAATTATAGATATACCTTATACCTCATTCGAAAGCTTATCAATAGAGGAACAAAAGGTATATAGTCAATATGTTCCGCAACGCATATTAGAGGAGTAACGAAGGACCTAAATATCGAAATACGCGTGAACATTAAGAAATAGCTTATTTTGAATAATGGAATGGACTGCTGCAACCCGTCAGCCCCTAATCAAGGAAAAATTTATACACCAAATTAAAGCTTATTGATAGAGGAATAAACTGAGTATAAACGATATATGCCGCAATGACCATTAGAGGGTAACGGAGGACCTAAATGCCAAAATACGCGTGAAAATTAAGAAATAGCCAATTTTGAATAATGAAATGGATATTTTGAATAATGGAATGGACTGCTGCGACCCTTTAGCCCTAATTATAGATATACCTTATACCTCATTCGAAAGCTTATCAATAGAGGAACAAAAGGTATATAGTCAATATGTTCCGCAACGCATATTAGAGGAGTAACGAAGGACCTAAATATCGAAATACGCGTGAACATTAAGAAATAGCTTATTTTGAATAATGGAATGGACTGCTGCAACCCGTCAGCCCCTAATCAAGGAAAAATTTATACACCAAATTAAAGCTTATTGATAGAGGAATAAACTGAGTATAAACGATATGTGCCGCAATGACCATTAGAGGGTAACGGAGGACCTAAATGCCAAAATACGCGTGAAAATTAAGAAATAGCCAATTTTGAATAATGAAATGGATATTTTGAATAATGGAATGGACTGCTGCGACCCTTTAGCCCCTAATTATAGATATACCTTATACCTCATTCGAAAGCTTATCAATAGAGGAACAAAAGGTATATAGTCAATATGTTCCGCAACGCATATTAGAGGAGTAACGAAGGACCTAAATATCGAAATACGCGTGAACATTAAGAAATAGCTTATTTTGAATAATGGAATGGACTGCTGCAACCCGTCAGCCCCTAATCAAGGAAAAATTTATACACCAAATTAAAGCTTATTGATAGAGGAATAAACTGAGTATAAACGATATGTGCCGCAATGACCATTAGAGGGTAACGGAGGACCTAAATGCCAAAATACGCGTGAAAATTAAGAAATAGCCAATTTTGAATAATGAAATGGATATTTTGAATAATGGAATGGACTGCTGCGACCCTTTAGCCCCTAATTATAGATATACCTTATACCTCATTCGAAAGCTTATCAATAGAGGAACAAAAGGTATATAGTCAATATGTTCCGCAACGCATATTAGAGGAGTAACGAAGGACCTAAATATCGAAATACGCGTGAACATTAAGAAATAGCTTATTTTGAATAATGGAATGGACTGCTGCAACCCGTCAGCCCCTAATCAAGGAAAAATTTATACACCAAATTAAAGCTTATTGATAGAGGAATAAACTGAGTATAAACGATATGTGCCGCAATGACCATTAGAGGGTAACGGAGGACCTAAATGCCAAAATACGCGTGAAAATTAAGAAATAGCCAATTTTGAATAATGAAATGGATATTTTGAATAATGGAATGGACTGCTGCGACCCTTTAGCCCCTAATTATAGATATACCTTATACCTCATTCGAAAGCTTATCAATAGAGGAACAAAAGGTATATAGTCAATATGTTCCGCAACGCATATTAGAGGAATAACGAAGGACCTAAATATCGAAATACGCGTGAACATTAAGAAATAGCTTATTTTGAATAATGGAATGGACTGCTGCAACCCGTCAGCCCCTAATCAAGGAAAAATTTATACACCAAATTAAAGCTTATTGATAGAGGAATAAACTGAGTATAAACGATATGTGCCGCAATGACCATTAGAGGGGTAACGGAGGACCTAAATGCCAAAATACGCGTGAAAATTAAGAAATAGCCAATTTTGAATAATGAAATGGATATTTTGAATAATGGAATGGACTGCTGCGACCCTTTAGCCCTAATTATAGATATACCTTATACCTCATTCGAAAGCTTATCAATAGAGGAACAAAAGGTATATAGTCAATATGTTCCGCAACGCATATTAGAGGAGTAACGAAGGACCTAAATATCGAAATACGCGTGAACATTAAGAAATAGCTTATTTTGAATAATGGAATGGACTGCTGCAACCCGTCAGCCCCTAATCAAGGAAAAATTTATACACCAAATTAAAGCTTATTGATAGAGGAATAAACTGAGTATAAACGATATGTGCCGCAATGACCATTAGAGGGTAACGGAGGACCTAAATGCCAAAATACGCGTGAAAATTAAGAAATAGCCAATTTTGAATAATGAAATGGATATTTTGAATAATGGAATGGACTGCTGCGACCCTTTAGCCCCTAATTATAGATATACCTTATACCTCATTCGAAAGCTTATCAATAGAGGAACAAAAGGTATATAGTCAATATGTTCCGCAACGCATATTAGAGGAGTAACGAAGGACCTAAATATCGAAATACGCGTGAACATTAAGAAATAGCTTATTTTGAATAATGGAATGGACTGCTGCAACCCGTCAGCCCCTAATCAAGGAAAAAATTTATACACCAAATTAAAGCTTATTGATAGAGGAATAAACTGAGTATAAACGATATGTGCCGCAATGACCATTAGAGGGGTAACGGAGGACCTAAATGCCAAAATACGCGTGAAAATTAAGAAATAGCCAATTTTGAATAATGAAATGGATATTTTGAATAATGGAATGGACTGCTGCGACCCTTTAGCCCCTAATTATAGATATACCTTATACCTCATTCGAAAGCTTATCAATAGAGGAACAAAAGGTATATAGTCAATATGTTCCGCAACGCATATTAGAGGAGTAACGAAGGACCTAAATATCGAAATACGCGTGAACATTAAGAAATAGCTTATTTTGAATAATGGAATGGACTGCTGCAACCCGTCAGCCCCTAATCAAGGAAAAATTTATACACCAAATTAAAGCTTATTGATAGAGGAATAAACTGAGTATAAACGATATGTGCCGCAATGACCATTAGAGGGTAACGGAGGACCTAAATGCCAAAATACGCATTAAAATTAAGAAATAGCCAATTTTGAATAATGAAATGGATATTTTGAATAATGGAATGGACTGCTGCGACCCTTTAGCCCCTAATTATAGATATACCTTATACCTCATTCGAAAGCTTATCAATAGAGGAACAAAAGGTATATAGTCAATATGTTCCGCAACGCATATTAGAGGAGTAACGAAGGACCTAAATATCGAAATACGCGTGAACATTAAGAAATAGCTTATTTTGAATAATGGAATGGACTGCTGCAACCCGTCAGCCCCTAATCAAGGAAAAATGTATACACCAAATTAAAGCTTATTGATAGAGGAATAAACTGAGTATAAACGATATGTGCCGCAATGACCATTAGAGGGGTAACGGAGGACCTAAATGCCAAAATACGCGTGAAAATTAAGAAATAGCCAGTTTTGAATAATGGAATGGATATTTTAAATAATGGAATGGACTGCTGCGACCCTTCAGCCCCTAATTACAGATATACCTTATACGTCATTCGAAAGTTTATCAATAGAGGAACAAAAGGTATATAGTCAATATGTACCGCAACGCCTATTGGAGGAGTTTCGGAGGACCTATATTTCTAAATACGCGTCAACAATAAGAAATAGCTTATTTTGAATAATGGAATGGACTGCTACGACCTTCAGCCCATAATTACAGAGAAACCTTATACACCATTCGAAAGCTTATCGACAGAGGAACAAAATGGTTATAATCAATATGTGCCGCAATGCCCACAAGAGGAGTTACGGAGGACCTAAATGCCAAAATACGCGTGAACATTAAGAAATAGCCAATTTTGAATAATGAAATGGATATTTTGAATAATGGAATGGACTGCTGCGACCCTTCAGCCCCTAATTACAGATATACCTTATACGTCATTCGAAAGCTTATCAATAGAGGAACAAATGGTATATAGTCAATATGTCCCGCACGCCTATTAGAGGAGTTTCGGAGGACCTTAATGTCAAAATACGCGTCAACAATAAGAAATAGCTTATTTTGAATAATGGAATGGACTGCTACGACCTTCAGCCCCTAATTACAGAGAAACCTTATACACCATTCGAAAGCTTATCGACAGAGGAACAAAATGGTTATAATCAATATGTGCCGCAATGCCCATTAGAGGGGTTACGGAGGACCTACTCCTACAGTTACTGAGAGCTAGTTCAAAGCCAATTACCATTAATAAATAAATCATGTTATCCAAAACTAAAATATCAATCATTCATCCAACAGATGTAGTGTAATGACGTCATAAACAGTCTGAGAAATGCATGTATACATTATTGTTTAGGGGCCAGCTGAAGTGCGCCTTTGGGTGCGGGATGTTCTCGCGGTGTTAAAGACCCAGTGGTGGCCTTAAACGGTTTCTGCTCTTTGGTCGGGTTGTTGTCTCTTTGACGCATTCCCCTTTTCCATTCTCAATTCTATGACCTTGTGCAATACCCAAATATAAGTTAACAGTATCGACTGGATGTAGGATCATATACAGCAATATACATTCATTTATGTTTTACTTTTCAAAACAAAATTAATGTTAATACCAATAAAACAATATTTAAACATTTTCCTACTACGGTAAGAATGAATTTATTCAACGGTCAATTAGTTTACATGGATCGTATTTAAATTTACGGGCTGTATAAACAACATCGCCGTAAAAAATAGAATGTGATATTCCGCTTTAGATAAGAACTCTACAGGTACAGCCAAACTTTAAAACTAAATATTTGTATCTATAATGAAAGAATTTGGTAATTTAAAGATTATATTTTTTTTTTTGGTGACGAAATCCCTGACTTAATAATTTATCATTGTACATAAATTGTGTTCATTGAAATCTAAAACGCGACTATAGACACGGGCATAGCGAACACGTTGTGACATATACACACCGTAAAAAAGGGCGGAAAGAACACCACCGTGCTAAAGGCGAAAATAAACAATCGGGAAAGGAAAATTGTCACTTTTGTCGAATTTTTTTATATAGAGAAACTGAAATATCCAAATCTAGAAAGGAAAAGTATTGCTGTCTGTATTGGATTTATTTCAATTTATTTCTTTTGGGTAAATTCCGGCAGTAAAATTAGAAAATTTTGATTATTTTTAAAAAAGCAAAATATATTCAAGGGTTTTTAGATCTATAAAATTAAATGTAATCTAGACAGAGTTTGACAAGTCTGCTATTAAAGGGTGTAATTGGTAAACATCGGAATTCCTACAACGTGTCGATAAACTGTATTGTTGAAACGTACATCATTATATGTTGTCAAGAAGAAAACTAAATTTAAAGCTTTAATTATCTCATCACAGTTCCAGTATGTATATATAATAGAAAATAAAGGATATGGGTTATCCATCCATGACACAGCAAAACAAACACGCACAAAAGTAAAGGAATAGCTCTTTTATTGCTGTTCTTCATCTCAAAGTCACAGTGAGGCATTCAACACTTAGCAACAACAACAAAAATCTCGCAAGTTTAAGACGGCCCCTATCACCGGTTTTAACGGAATTCTTTGTAAAATAATTCGGGTAGACTTTGTAAGATGTTACATCACTAAACAAAGGATATGGGTTATCCATTCATGACACAAAATCAGTACATGCAAAGCTAAAAAAACCACACACACAAAAAGCAAAGGAACAGCGATATTATTGCTGTTCTTCATCTCAAGGTCACAGTGAGGCATTCAAAACGGAGCAAAAAAAAAAAACTCTCACCCCACTGCAAGTTTAAGACGGCCCCCTATCACCGGTTTGAGCGGAAAATAATTAGGATAGACTTTGTAAGATGTAACACCACCAAATCGGGCCCAGTAAAAAAAACATACTGGAAAGTAGCATATTTCTCGTTTTCATTAAAGAAGAAGGCTTCATATGAGTTTTAGCAAACAAATCTCTTCAACCAGATTTGTTAAAGGACCGTTTAAATAAATTAGAGAACATCTGTTTGATATAAAAAATTTTAAAAAAAACTCCAATTACGATACCATTATATGTGATAGTGTAATGTATAGAGTTGAAAAATTATAACTGTCAACCGAATTGAACGGACCATCAAAAGCACTTAATGTATCCAAAACACCCAAATACTAGTAGTTAATGACACTTCAAAATAGTTTATTCCTTTTTTTTCATATGCTTTATTATAAAAATTAATAACCAGTTTTTTTTTTAAGAAGTAAGGAAACTAGTTAAAAACCGAGAAAGATTAGCAGTAGAACATTTACTAGAAGCCTGGAAGAAACAAAATATAAACGGATTTTTGTGTAGTTTAGGATGCCGATACATAGTAGGGACTTTCAAATTTTCAGAGGAGAGCTTAAGATGACCGGTGGTAGTGATATGCAAAACACCCCCTCGTTCCACACGATAAGAAATGGACGTTAGGATTATTTGACTCTGTGTGGAGCGCACGGCCTTAAATGTAGTTAAATGAGTAATTTCATTCTTAAGGACTTCCGTGTAGTATTTACGTCATACCACCACCACATTGGTGGCTGCTTTATAAAAATAAGGAGATGTGGTAAGATTGCATCTGAGACAATTATCCACCAAAGTTCAAATGAAGTGGATTTAAGCAATTATAGGCAACCATACGGCCTTGAACAATGAGAAAAAACCCATACAGTATAGTCGGCTCTAAAATGCCTAGACAGGAAAAATGTAAAACAAATCAATTGAGAAAAACATATGACATACATGAACCCACAACAACCAATGAACTACAGGCTCCTGACTTGGGACAGGCACATATAGAACGGGTTAAACTAGTTTGTTGGCGCCTAACCATCCCCCTGGGACAGTGGTGTAACAATACAAACTAAAAAGCAGTTGAAAAGGGCTTAACTCATCAGATCGATACACATCATGCAGAAAACATCTAACGAAAAAACAAACTGGACGTGGAAGCGTATCTATACATCCCACAACAAAAAAGACACTGAGTAAAGATCTGAGAGTACTCGCAGTTACTGACGGCTAGTTCAAAGCCAATAACAACTGATAATTAAAAAAAATGTATCAATCAGTACAAATCCATCATCCAATAGATTTAGCGTAAAGACATCATTAACAGTCAGAGAAATTCATGACCTTGTGCAATGCCAAAATATAGGTATCGATAGATAGTTGTCAGCCGGTATGAACACAAAACGCTTTTAGAGTACTTACATTTTGTTTTTAGACCTAGAAATGGGTGTATAACTTACTTTTTTTTTATTTCTAAATTATTTTCAAAATGTGATATGCGGATATCAACAATATTCAGACATTCTGATAATGAAATAGGAATCAAGTGATTTTTGTCAGATTTTTTACATCAATTTTACAATACATGCAGGATGAAAGAGCATCTCTAATGACCTGATAACACACTTTCCAGTTTATTTTCGACGGTGGATAGTGGTCATTTTTCAGAAATTAAAGGTGGTTCTATGTTTTGAACGGTAAATGTCAATTCGAGAGAACAGTCTGTGGTGACAGAAAGCTGTAATGATACGTTTACACTCATATTTTGGACTGAAAAATGATGTTGTATCACACTCGTTATAAATATTGTGCAATTTACTAATTGGCATTTGCATAATAATTGATGTTTACCTTTACTTTTACCCAAAAAAATGAAGAAAAAAATCCAAAATAATATTTATCATTAATACAATGTCTTTAAAAAAAATCTATAAAACTTTCCTTTAATTAATTTTCAAAATATCTAATAATTAACAGTAAATTTCAAACTATATTTGTTCATAATTTCTAAAATTAAAATTTGATGCTATATGTATTTTTAACTATGAGTCTACTAACAATTTCTATTAATTGTGCTATACAGCTCTGAATTGGGATTGGGATTGAAAATTGGACAAAGCATAGGTTTCTAACTCAGAATGAATGTTGACTTAAAAATAACTTGAAAATTTGAAATTGAACATTTCCTATTATGGTCCAATATCCAAAATCTGAATACATGGTTAGATTCAGCATATGAAAGAACTCCAAGAATTCAATTTTTGATGAAATCAAACGAAGTTTAATATTTCACCCTTTGGACCTCAATATGGACCAATTTGATAACGGGGCCCAAAATCTAAAATCTGAATGCACAGTTTGATTCAACATATCAAAGAACCCCATAAATTGAATTTTGTTAAAATCAAAGAAAGTTTAATTTTGGACCCCAATTTGAACTAACTTAAAAATTGGACCAAAAATAAAAACTAGAGGCTCTCAAGAGCCTTTGTCGCTCACCTGTATCTACTGTTGTTTTGGAAATCATGTAAAATAAGGCTAAAATCATTATTAATAGTATCAGATACCATAATAATGATTGGTTTGGTTTAATTTAGCTCAGTAGTTATATCAAAAGCAGGTCATCCCATTGAAGTCTTAAAATAGTTGCAGAAGATATTTGAAAACCAGGCCCAAAATCAAAAATCTGAATTACACAGTTAGATTCAGTATATCAAAGAATCCCAAGATTTCAGTTTTCGCTGAAATCAAACTAAGTTAAATTTTTGACCCTTTGAACCTCAATGTGGACCAATTTAAAAACGGGGACCAAAATCCAAAATCTAAAAACACGGTTATATTCAGCATATTAAAGAACCCCGACAATTCAAGACTTTGTATTAAACCCTATTGAATTTGGTCAGAAATAAACAATTTATACAAAGTATTAGAAAAGTATTGTTTTTGCTCCTTTTGGTCCTTAATTTTAAAACAATTCGGTCAATAACCCCAAAGTCAATCCCAACCTTCCTTTCGAGGTATGAAACCTTGTGATAAAATTTCATAAATATCCATACACTTATACACAAGTAAGTGTCCTGAGACAAGAAACATTCTTCTTTTGGCTCCTTTTAGCCGCTATTTCCTAAACAGTAGGGATAATAACCCCAAAATCAATCCCAATCTTCCTTTTGTGGTATGGAACCTTTTGGTACAATTTAATAGAGATCCATATATTTCATCTGTACGGAAAATTTAAAGGTGAATTATCTGAGCATAGGTTTAATTTTGGACACTAAAATATTTGCATCAAACAAATGTAGCATGTAGATATATACATATATATGTAAAATGTATTTTTTTGTGTATGCTTTAATTGTAGTCTGTATTTATATGTTGTTCATTTCTTGTAATAAGTATACTTGTGTTTAAAAATGTAAATCTTCAGTATAATGGAGGAAATAAAGAGAATCAATCAATCAATCAATCAATCAATCAATTAATCAATCAATCGATCAATCTTATAATGAAGTAATTGTCTGGTAACCAAATGTCTTTGGACGATGGCAACGACGACGACGACGACACTGACAATGTAATATTAACATCACACAACCATCCATTCACCAAAACATAAACAAATCATTATTTTTTTAAGTTTCTATTCAAATAAAATTGAGAATGGAAATGGGGAATGTGTCAAAGAGACAACAACCCGACCATAGAACAGACAACAGCAGAAGGTCACCAACAGGTCTTCAATGCAGCGAGAAATTCCCGCACCCGGAGGCGTCCTTCAGCTGGCCCCTAAACAAATATATATACTAGTTCAGTGAAAATGAACGCCATACTAAACTCCAAATTGTATACAAGAAACTAAAATTAAAAATAATACAAGACTAACAAAGGCTAGAGGCTCCTGACTTGGGACAGGCGCAAAAATGCGGCGGGGTTAAACATGTTTATGAGATCTCAACCCTTCCCCTATACCTCTAGCCAATGTAGAAAAGTAAACGCATAACAATACGCACATTAAAATTCAGTTCAAGAGAAGTCCGAGTCTGATGTCAGAAGATGTAACCAAAGAAAATAAACAAAATGACAATAATACATAAATAACAACAGACTACTAGCAGTTAACTGACATGCCAGCTATCAATAATAATCAATAAAAGGCTATCAATAATATGAATATAAACTTATTTGGAGAGAGGGCCAAAAATGCCCCTTATCGTACCTTGTCCTTTATACAGATGGTTGATGTAAGGAATAAAATTTGAGGTTTACAGGTCAAAAGTTATTGTAAGTTCAAATAATGAAGGATCGCAGACGTTCATTTCATTATTCAAAATAAGTTATTCTTAATTTTCACGCGTATTTTGGCATTTAGGTCCTCCGTAACCCTCTAATGGGCATTGCGGCACATATTGATTATAACCATTTTGTTCCTCTGTCGATAAGCTTTCGAATGGTGTATAAGGTTTCTTTGTAATTAGGGGCTGAAGGTCGTAGCAGTCCATTCCATTATTCAAAATAAGCTATTTCTTATTGTTGACGCGTATTTTGACATTTAGGTCCTCCGAAACTCCTCTAATAGGCGTTGCGGGACATATTGACAATATACCTTTTGTTCCTCTATTGATAAGCTTTCGAATGACGTATAAGGTATATCTGTAATTAGGGGCTGAAGGGTCGCAGCAGTCCATTCCATTATTCAAAATATCCATTTCATTATTCAAAATTGGCTATTTCTTAATGCTCACGCGTATTTTGGCATTTAGGTCCTCCGTAACCCCTCTAATGGGCATTGCGGCACATATTGATTATAACCATTTTGTTCCTCTGTCGATAAGCTTTCGAATGGTGTCGAAGGTTTCTCTGTAATTAGGGGCTGAAGGTCGTAGCAGTCCATTCCATTATTCAAAATAAGCTATTTCTTATTGTTGACGCGTATTTTGACATTTAGGTCCTCCGAAACTCCTCTAATAGGCGTTGCGGGACATATTGACTATATACCTTTTGTTCCTCTATTGATAAACTTTCGAATGACGTATAAGGTATATCTGTAATAAGTGGCTGAAGGGTCGCAGCAGTCCATTCCATTATTCAAAATATCCATTTCATTATTCAAAATTGGCTATTTCTTAATGTTCACGCGTATTTTGGCATTTAGGTCCTCCGTAACCCTCTAATGGGCATTGCGGCACATATTGATTATAACCATTTTGTTCCTCTGTCGATAAGCTTTCGAATGTTGTATAAGGTTTCTCTGTAATTAGGGGCTGAAGGTCGTAGCAGTCCATTCCATTATTCAAAATAAGCTATTTCTTATTGTTGACGCGTATTTTGACATTTAGGTCCTCCGAAAATCCTCTAATAGGCGTTGCGGGACATATTGACTATATACCTTTTGTTCCTCTATTGATAAGCTTTCGAATGACGTATAAGGTATATCTGTAATTAGGGGCTGAAGGGTCGCAGCAGTCCATTCCATTATTCAAAATATCTATTTCATTATTCAAAATTGGCTATTTCTTAATGTTCACGCGTATTTTGGCATTTAGGTCCTCCGTAACCCTCTAATGGGCATTGCGGCACATATCGTTTATACTCAGTTTATTCCTCTATCAATAAGCTTTAATTTGGTGTATAAATTTTTCCTTGATTAGGGGCTGACGGGTTGCAGCAGTCCATTCCATTATTCAAAATAAGCTATTTCTTAATGTTCACGCGTATTTCGATATTTAGGTCCTTCGTTACTCCTCTAATATGCGTTGCGGAACATATTGACTATATATACCTTTTGTTCCTCTATTAATAAGCTTTCGAATGAGGTATAAGGTATATCTATAATTAGGGGCTAAAGGGTCGCAGCAGTCCATTCCATTATTCAAAATATCCATTTCATTATTGAAAATTGGCTATTTCTTAATTTTCACACTTATTTTGGCATTCAGGTCCTCCGTTACCCCTCTAGTGGTCATTGCGGCACATATCGTTTATACTCAGTTTAT
Organism: Mytilus coruscus; assembly: GCA_017311375.1. Lineage (NCBI taxonomy): Eukaryota > Metazoa > Mollusca > Bivalvia > Mytilida > Mytilidae > Mytilus > Mytilus coruscus. Next base: position 27,627,348 of record CM029598.1, on the reverse strand, counting down.
TCCTCTATCAATAAGCTTTAATTTGGTGTATAAATTTTTCCTTGATTAGGGGCTGACGGGTTGCAGCAGTCCATTCCATTATTCAAAATAAGCTATTTCTTAATGTTCACGCGTATTTCGATATTTAGGTCCTTCGTTACTCCTCTAATATCCGTTGCGGAACATATTGACTATATATCTTTTGTTCCTCTCTTGATAAGCTTTCGAATGAGGTATAAGGTATATCTGTAATTAGGGGCTGAAGGGTCCTAGCAGTCCATTCCATTATTCAAAATATCCATTTCATTATTCAAAATTGGCTATTTCTTCATTTTTACATGTATTTTGGCATTTAGGTCCTCCGTAACCCCTCTAATGGTCATTGCGGCACATTTCGTTTATACTCAGTTTATTCCTCTATAAATAAGCTTTAATTTGGTGTATAAATTTTTCCTTGATTAGGGGCTGACGGGTTCTATTTCTTAATGTTCACGCGTATTTCGATATTTAGGTCCTTCGTTACTCCTCTAATATGCGTTGCGGAACATATTGACTATATACCTTTTGTTCCTCTATTGATAAGCTTTCGAATGAGGTATAAGGTATATCTATAATTAGGGGCTAAAGGGTCGCAGCAGTCCATTCCATTATTCAAAATATCCATTTCATTATTCAAAATTGGCTATTTCTTAATTTTCACGCGTATTTTGGCATTTAGGTCCTCCGTAACCCTCTAATGGTCATTGAGGCACATATCGTTTATACTCAGTTTATTCCTCTATCAATAAGCTTGAATTTGGTGTATAAATTTTTCCTTGATTAGGGGCTGACGGGTTGCAGCAGTCCATTCCATTATTCAAAATAAGCTATTTCTTAATGTTCACGCGTATTTCGATATTTAGGTCCTTCGTTACTCCTCTAATATCCGTTGCGGAACATATTGACTATATATCTTTTTTTCCTCTCTTGATAAGCTTTCGAATGAGGTATAAGGCATATCTGTAATTAGGGGCTGAAGGGTCCTAGTAGTCCATTCCATAATTCAAAATATCCATTTCATTATTCAAAATTGGCTATTTCTTCATTTTCACGCGTATTTTGGCATTTAGGTCCTCCGTAACCCCTCTAATGGTCATTGCGGCTCATATTGTTTATACTCAATTTATTCCTCTATCAATAAACTTTGTTTTAGTGTATAATTTTTTCCTTAATTAGGAGCTGACGGGTAGCAGCAGTCCATTCCATTATTCAAAATAAGCTATTTCTCAATGTTCACGCGTATTTCGATATTTAAGTCCTTCGTTACTCCTCTAATATCCGTTGCGGAACATATTGACTATACAACGTTTGTTCCTCTCTTGATAAGCTTTCGAATGAGGTATAAGGTATATCTGTAATTAGGGGCTGAAGGGTCCTAGCAGTCCATTCCATTATTCAAAATATCCATTTCATTATTCAAAATTGGCTATTTCTTCATTTTCACGCGTATTTTGGCATTTAGGTCCTCCGTAACCCTCTAATGGTCATTGCAGCTCATATTGTTTATACTCAGTTTATTCCTGTATCAATAAGCTTTAATTTGGTGAATGATTTTTTCCTTAATTAGGAGCTGACGGGTTGCAGCAGTCCATTCCATTATTCAAAATAAGCTATTTCTCAATGTTCACGCGTATTTCGATATTTAAGTCCTTCATTACTCCTCTAATATCCGTTGCGGAACATATTGACTATATACCTTTTGTTCCTCTCTTAATAAGCTTTCGAATGAGCTATAAGGTATATCTGTAATTAATGGCTGAAGGGTCCAAGCAGTACATTCCATTATTCAAAATATCCATTTCATTATTCAAAATTGGCTATTTCTTCATTTTCACGCGTATTTTGGCATTTAGGTCCTCCGTAACCCTTCTAATGGTCATTGCGGCTCATATCGTTTATACTCAGTTTATTCCTCTATCAATAAACTTTGTTTTGGTGTATATTTTTTTCCTTAATTAGGAGCTGACGGGTAGCAGCAGTCCATTCCATTATTCAAAATAAGCTATTTCTTAATGTTCACGCGTATTTCGATATTTAAGTCCTTCGTTACTCCTCTAATATCCGTTGCGGAACATATTGACTATATACCTTTTGTTCCTCTCTTAATAAGCTTTCGAATGAGGTATAAGGTATATCTGTAATTAGGGGCTGAAGGGTCCTAGCAGTCCATTCCATTATTCAAAATATCCATTTCATTATTCAAAATCAGCTATTTCTTAATGTTAAAGCGTATTTCGATGTTTAGGTCCTACGTTACTCCTCTAATATGCGTTGCGGAGCATATCGACTATATAACTTTTGTTCCTCTCTTAATCAGCTTTCGAATGAGGTATAAGGTATATCTATAATTAGGGGCTAAAGGGTCGCAGCAGTCCATTTTATTATTCAAAATATCCATTTAATTATTCAAAATTGGCTATTTCTTAATTTTCACGCGTATTTTGGCATATAGGTCCTCCGCAACCCCTCTAATGGTCATTGCAGCACAATCGACTTGTTATGTCTATAATTAAAGGATGAAGAATAGAAAAGGTCCAGTGAAAATAAAAAAAAATACCACGTAGAGTATTTCAATTTTGATATATGTTTTGGTATTCAGGTCGTCCATACATTGAACCAAGGAATTTCTGTTAAAAATAGTTAGGAAAACCAACTAGTTTATCCTCCGAAACTAAATAAATAAATAAAATTATAAATCTAAAGAGTTTTTATTCTATTTTCTGATATTAATTTGAATATTTGTTAGATAACACCAAAATGACGAATTTAGAAATACGGGATATAGCTATATTGTCACAGTCAATTTTTTAATTTTATTTCACTATTCACCGCTTCAAGTTGAATAATGAAACATAAACTATTTCATTATTCATTATTCATTTTATAACATTGAATAATGAATAGTGAACCATTTCATTATTCATTATTGAATTTTGAATAATGAACTATGAATAATGGACGTACTTCAGCGCGGTTCTAAAATTTGATGAAGTAATCGGAATAGAAAGCTATGATAAGTATGGATAAATTATAAGGCAATATATTTTTTGTATTTTCGTTTTTTTTGTTATTCCGCTGTATACATTATGATTATTAATTGCTCTATTAAACATAATAGGAATGTTCTATTTCGAGCTTTTAAATGCAAGTAATGTAGGAAAATACTACTTTGGTGGCGCTCAACTGCAATTAAGGAGCCTGAATATTTGTTTATATGAACAACACCTTTCATGTAAACAAATTTTGTGGTCCTTGCATGTACTCATTTTTTTCCACTTACAATTATTTGTGAAAATATACAATCTATGTCATTATCGGACGAACTTGCTCCATTGCTCTTTCAACTTTACTGTAGATTTTTATCTCTATCTATTATTGTATTCAGTATACATGTCATACATATGAAATCATATGACCGTTTTGATTAATTTAAGACATCAACCCACCAACACAAATTTCAAAGGATATACAGAGGTTAACAAACGGTCTTCACCATTGACAGGTGTCTGTACAGTATATCTATATATTGATAGTTAACTTTTGCTGTTTACAGTTTATATAAAAAAGAAGATGTGGTATGATTGCCAATGAGACAATTCTTCAAAAGAGACCAAATGACACAGAAATTAACAACTATAGGTCACCGTACGGCCTTCAACAGTGAGCAAAGCCCATACCGCATAGTCAGCTATAAAAGGCCCCGAAATGACAAATGTAAAACAATTCAAACGAGAAAACTGACGGCCTAATTTATGTACAAAAACAAAAAATGAACGAAAAACAAATATGTAACACATCAACAAACGACAACCACTGAATTACAGGCTCCTGATTTGGGACAGGCACATACAAACAGAATGTGGCGGGGTTAAACATGTTAGCGGGATCCCAACCTCCCCCTAACCTGGGACAGTGGTGTTACGGTACAACATAAGAACGAACTATAAAAATCAGTTGAAAAAGGCTTAACTCATCAGATGGATACAAATAGAAATACATCTAACAAAAACACAGAGTGGACGTGGCCGGGTACTTGTACATCCCAACAACAAAAAGACACTAAGTACAGATATGAGAGTACTCGCAGTTACTTACAGCTAGTTCAAAGCAAATAACAACTAATAAAAAAAGTCATGCATCTAAGACTAAATTATAAATCATTACACATCCAACATCCAATGGATTTAGCGTAAAGAAGTCATAAACGGTCAGAGAAAAATATGACCTTGTGCAATGCCAAGATACAGGTACCAACAGATTATAGATCCATGAATGTGCATACGTATATAACAATAATATTTATAAAAAAGAAGATGTGGTATGATTGCCAATGAGACAACTCTTCACAAAAGACCAAATGACACAGAAACTAACAACTATAGGTCACCGTACGGCCTTCAACAATGAGCAAAGCCCATACCGCTTAGTCAGCTATAAAAGGCCCCGAAATGACAAATGTAAAACAATTCAAACGAGAAAACTAACGGCCTAATTTATGTACCAAAAAAAAAAAAAAAAAAAACTGAACGAAAAACAAATATATAACACATCAACAAACGACAACCACTGAATTACAGGCTCCTGACTTGGGACAGGCACATACATACATACAGCTATTTATAAACATTTACCCCAATTTAAACAGAAAATAATTATTTAGTGCAATGAAAATAACAAATTTGTGATTAAAACTATATACATTATTAATTTATGCTATCGAAATAATAGTACAGAGAACAACAGGTGTGAGCTATTCCCTGAAGCTATCAACTGATGGTGCCCGAACAAGTACCACAGGAAGGTGATTCCACTGTGGTATTGTGTAACGGAAGTATGAGTGTCTCTATGAGTCCTTGGATGTATATATGAGCCTGTATGTGAGTGTATATTTTTCCTGCATGGTTGTAGAGTCTGCTTGTATATAATAGTGTGTCAGATGGAATAGCAACAAGATGATATCTTATACATCCTTACCTATCTTGTGCTTAGCTACGTTCTTCTAATGATGGTAATTTTAATGTGGTTAGCATATTTGTAACTCTACTTGTATTGTGATATCTATTGCAGATATACCGAGCAAATAGTCGTTGGACCATTTCAATTTTGGATATCGATTCGGTTGTGTGATGGTTCCCAAACAGAGCAAGAATATTCAAGTTTTGGTCGGACGAGTGCATGGTATGTCTGGAGGTTTGGGTCGGACGAGTTCATGGTATGTCTGGAGGTTTGGATCAGACGAGTGCATGGTATGTCTGGAGGTTTGGGTCGGACGAGTGCATGATATGTCTGGAGGTCTGGGTCGGACGAGTGCATGGTATGTCTGGAGGTTTGGGTTGGACGAGTGCATGGTATGTCTGGAGGTTTGGGTCGGACGAGTGCATGGTATGTCTGGAGGTTTGGGTTGGACGAGTGCATGGTATGTCTGGGGTTTATATGTTGATTTGTTGTTTTTAGATTGCGTTTTAGAAAACCTAGTGATGTGTTACCATTAAATGTTATGTCATTTATATGTTTGTCCCATTTGATGTTTGACTCTACTATTATACCAAGGTATATAGCTGAGGTTACAGTTTCAAGTGTATGATTATTTAACATATAGCTGTGCTGTATATGTTGTTTCTTTTTTGTGACAGCTAGCACAGTACATTTATCTGGATGGAAAGCTATCAGTTAATCCTTCTCCCAGCTAGATGCCGCGTCTAGATCTTCTTGAAGTTTATCACAGTTACTCTGAGATCTTATCGGTCTGTATATTATGCTATCATCTGCGAACAGCCTGGGCTTACTGTGGGTCAAGTAGTCTTACAGGTCATTAATATATAGCAGAAACAAGACGGGGCCCATTACAGTACCTTGTGGGACACACTTTTGTTGAACTCTTCATATAAACAAAGAGTTGAAGTTTATAATAAAAAAGGTAGAAAATATAGATGTCCTTAAAAGTTGACTGCTAAATCTTCATGATTTCAAACACATTAATATATATAAAACAGAACACAGTATCCGACAAAATAAACATTCAGGTCAAATGGATTACATATGCATTTGTCTTAACAAGCATATTATTAAAATATCAAGTTTTATTCTCGAAGCAAGTAATTATAAAAGCGCGCGCATAATTATCCTTCCATGTCATAAAAGCTATGCAAATTGCATGGTCTTAAGGATGTATGTACTTAGGTGAGGTTTAGGAATTTGTGTCAGATGTTCGGACTCCTTGGTTTTTTCCTACGATACAGGGTAAAATATTTTGCCCCATAACACCCATTTTTCTTTTCATATAAGGCTTCAATAGCTCATAAAGGTCATTTACCAAAATTGAAGCAGATTCTAGATTTCTTTTCTTTCAATTTGAGACCCAAATAATTCCAATGCAAATATAAGGTAAAAGTCCGAGTCAGCCTTTTCCCGCCATTTTTTAAAACTCAAATATCTCGAAAAGGAGCTCCTTAACCTATCAATATTTTTAGCTTATTTTGTTCCTTAACTAATGCTCTTTCCGACTTATAGTATCAATTTTAAATTCTAGAATTTTTTAATTTCACCTAAGTACATCCTCAATTCACAGCGATTGGTGTTAAATAGATATAACTATTATCATCATGAAATATAATTAAAAAAGACAAAATTCACCTTATATAGTTATTATTTTGACTATGGTCCATTGTGACAATGGCCTCGCAATCCTAGTTTGAAATTAAAGGGGACATATTGAGTCTTACCGAACCTGCTCATTTTAACTTGAGTATTTGTTGTTTGAAGTATCATTTAAAATACCTCTAGTAAGGTCATTCCTATACTGTGCTTTAAAAAATATGCTTGCAATATTTATACCAAATATGTAACTTTAAACAATCAATAATGAACAATAGGTAGTATAAAACAATAGAGAAGTTCATAGTTTTATGTATCGAACTGTACTGTAAATTAATTGTCATTCGATATTAAGCAGATTAAGGTTAACAAAATGATTACGACATCAATAAAATGACATTGAGTTGAGATTTGAATTCATTTCTTATAAATTTTCAAAATCAGCATTGAATTCGATATAAATATACAATATAATATGTACATCGTCGGAAAATATAAAATTTATTGGTGCGAGCTTAAGAAACAGGTCTCCTGTTTCGTAGCGAGTACAAACAAATTATATATTTCCGAAAATGTACACATACTGTTTTTATCCTACAATTTACACCCTGCACTTGAACCTTTAGCTGTTTAAATCAAAACAATTGTCTCTGATTTTTCAAAGAAATCGACATAGTTTAAACGCGGACCGCGAAGAGGACCTCAAAATGAACTGTCCGTGTTGAAGGCCGTACATTGACCTATAATGGTTTACTTTTATAAATTGTTATTTGGATGGAGAGTTGTCTCATTGGCACTCACACCACATCTTCCTATATCTGTTACGCAAAAAGAAATATTCACATTACCGCTTGCTTTTCCATTCGTTTGATGTGTTTGAGCTTTTGATTTTGCCATTTGATAAGGGACTTTCCATTTTGTATTTCCTTGGAGTTCGGTATTTTTGGTATATTACTTTTTGCTCAACATGCGGATTCAGTCGGTTATGTTATTCTCAAGGGACTAATTGATATAGTTTATGTAGGCTCAAATGTAAAACTAAGCATATTGCTCTCAGAAATGTTTTTTGGCCGATCTGTATTAAGGGAATTTGATATTCTATGTATGAAACGTTTTTGTCATATGTGATTTAAATTTTTGTTGTCGTGGTAAAGAGGAAGATGCTTTGTTTAATCAACATAACAGATCTTAAAATATTAATAATCTTTGTTTTGGGATAATGAACTCTCTAGACAAAATTGTTTACGTTTTCCCCATAAGCCCAAATGCAGAACAACCTTAAAGTTTGCTAGCTTACACATTGTCTGTTCGATCGGCGCTAAAACAAGAATACCCAATAAATACCATTCACAATACGGCACTTTTTTGTACACTTGATATCCATTGTTGTTTGTTTGGTTTTTTTTTTATAAAGAAGGCATTATAAAGATCCAATTCTTAATAATAAATTATACTTTAAGATATTTAGTCCGCATATTCTCTCTAAATCATCAAGATCTTTCTTAATTTATCGAAGAGATGTCTCTATTTTTTAGTTGATTTATACTTTCCCTGAACTGTTGATTAGGGAAAGACCATTTGGTTTTTTCCTAAAAAAATATTCTGATCCCCAATTTGACGAAAAAAATATTGTGGTCAAGCAGATGACCAAAAAAATATTCTGAATCCAGATTTTCCTCATACCTTATAGTGTTAAATATTGAAAAAAATAATTTGATTGATAGCGTCGAAAAACTAAGAAAAAATGTTCGAATTTTCTGACTCCGACAAAAAAACATAACCCCCCTCCCCACCTTGAAGTTAAATGGTTGCTCCCTTATGTTTTTTACAATCAACTTGCAGTTTCTTAAAAGTCATATGAAAGTTTCTTGTAATTATAATGTTATCGAAATTATTGAACATGCATATATATTAAACTAAGTCCTGTATGCACGTTTGTTTATATTTATTAGGAATCTATAACGCATTACCGACAAATACTATTTCATTCAGTGATTATTGATTGCAAGCTTATTAAATTTCACAAGATTGTTGCCGAAGTTTTCTGGATCGTGGCTTTGATAAACATCCAACACAGAGCAAGTAAAGCACGTGAAAAATAAGTGAATTGATAGAGCCATGCTATTTCTTTTTAATATTTTCCATGCGTTCCCATTTGTTAATCAAACATTTCCTTATCTGTTCTTAAATTATTGTTTGTATTTAATTTGTTTTTTAAGAATCAGTTATTACCATTTACCTCCGGTGCACGTTTGTTTTTACATTCTTTCACCACGGTTTTCCCCCTCGCTCTTGCGCTGGTCGAAGTTCTAACGAGAGGTACACAGTTAAGGTCACTGCATACGGGACAATATCGGCGAATTAGAGTACAGGATGACAATAATTCAATATCAGTACATTTATGAAGATTTGGATAATATAAGGGATTTGTTTTTACAAGAAAGTTCTCGTACACTTGTTTTATAGTAATTAATAGCCGTTCAAGTATATAAAACATATTCAACTTTGTTTTTTAGATTTGAAGTTTCACATGACTTTTATCTTAGTTTATCATTGATCAAAAATCAATAATGACGTCCTATCTTGTATTCTTCTTGATCCGCTATTGTGTCGTCAGGAAAAAAGTGTCCAGGCTTGTAAGAAGAACTTGTATTTTTCGCAGATCATTGAAAAAGGATAGAATTGTCCTAGTTATAGTCTAAAAACATTAGAGAAAATAATTCCAAGACAGTATCTCTTGCAATACGATATTTCCCACCTCTTGCCACATGTGGAGCAGGATATGCTTACCCTTCCGGAGCACCTGAGATCCCCCCCCCCAGTTTTTGGTGGGGTTCGTGTTGCTCAGTCTTTAGTTTTCTATGTTGTGTTTTGTGTCTGTTTGTCTTTTTCTTTTTTAGCCATGACTTTGTCAGTTTATTTTTGACTTATGAGTTAAAATGTCTCTTTGGTATCTTTCGCCTCTCTTTTTTTTTAAATACATCTTTTAAATTTTAAATATCTAAAACGCCCGATAATCCTAGTTTTAGAACATTCCTAGTAAATACCTAGTACTGGAAATTTATGAACATAACATAAAATTGAGAATGGAAATGGGGAATATGTCAAAGAGACAACAACCCGACCAAAGAGCAGACAACAGCCGAAGGCCACCAATGGGTCTTCAACGCAGCGAGAAAATCCCGCACCCGTTGGTGGTCCTCAGCTGGCCCCTAAATAAAAGTGTGTACTAGTTCAGTGAAAATGGACGTCACACTAAACTCCAAAACATATAAATGAACTTAAATTAAAAAAACATACTAGACTAACAAAGGCCAGAGGCTCCTGACTTGGGACAGGCGCAAAATTGCGGCGGGGTTAAACATGTTTTGTAAGATCTCAACCCTCCCCCTATACCTCTAGCCAATGTAGAATAAAGAAACACATAGCAAAGACGGCGTGCATAAAGCTGAGTGCACAAACGTAACGTCTTCAAATTACTAAAATCATTTACGACGTCGGCATTTTCCCCAGAAAATAAAAGCGTAACAAAAACACTGGACACTTAGTTTATCACTTAACTTTAAACATAAACGTTCAACACATTTCTTTTTTTCGAACAACAGAGCAAAGCAAATGCACATTCTGGAAATCTAAAAAAAATATATGCTAAGGGCAGTATAATGGAAATAATAAACGACTATGTCGTGGACCCTATTCAGAAAATAGCGTTAAAACGTCATTTCTTAAAATTGTAACATAATAGCTGGACATAAAAACAAATCAGGTATTCAGCATGGACTAACGAATCATTCACATTTTGCAGATTTTTAAAACCTCTTGTTATGCACATTTGGAATATCAAGTCATTTCGAAATTAAAAATTGCAAGTAAATATTTTTTTTTTACCGATTCTTCCATTTTCTAATATCAATCCTTTCAAATTACTACTTCTTACACATAACGAACTACATTCCAAACTCATCCACCATTGCCGGTTTGATTTATTTTAGGTGAAGTTCGTATGATGTCATAGTCCGAATCCGAAAAATTCCATTGTACGAAAATGCAGGAAAATGCGTTGAATTTTGTACAAATTTCAGGTCAAAATTCTATTTTATGCTTATTAAATGTTACAAGTTTCACATATATTTGCCGTTTTCTCCATGTTCGTTTCATACTTTATAGATTTGATTTTTATAACTTTTTTAATAATGTGGATCTTGATGGCTAGTTTACATCATTTTATTATAAAAAAAAGCTTCCTATTAAAATATATATTTAACATGGTTGTATAAAACTACTTTTAAAAGCGCATTTTACAGTTGCCGTCAACTTTGTGCACGCCGTCAATACGCACAGGAAAACTCATTTTAAAAGAAGTCCGAGTCCGATGTCAGAATAGTTAACAAAAGAAACTAAGCAAAACTAAGCAAAATGAAAATGATACATAACAAAGGACTACTAGCAGCTCCAGACCTCAAATAAACTGATTGAAAGATTATGTATTCATCATATGAAAATTAAGTACAATCCCTCCCGTTAGGGGTTTAGTATCATACCGTCATAAAATATATGAGAAGAACATAACCCGTATCATGCCAACAACTGGTTTTAGAATAAATGTGTTTATTTCCGATGCAAAGACCCTATGAGTGAATCAATATTAATACCAAAATATGCAATCCTTAATGATCTGACAACAGTATCGTAACTATATCCCTTCCAAAAAAGTCTGTTTAAAGATTTGGTTAGCTTTTGAGGCGAATGCCGACATTTTTGTGCTTTGTAAAGAATATTACCATAAAATATTGGATGTGAAATACCTGAACGTATAAGATGTCTGCATGTTGATTTATATTTACGAATGATGTCCTTGTACCGATGATAAAATTTAGTAAATGTTTTGACTAGATTGTGATATCGAAAACCCTGGTGTAATAATTTTTCAGTAATACAGAGATTTCTTTCATTAAAATCAAATACATTGTTACATACACGAGCGAATCGAACAAGTTGAGATATATAAACACCATAAGATGGTGACAAGGAAACGTCACCATCTAAAAATGGACAATTAACAATAGGAAATGAAAAATCATCTCTTTTATCATAAATTTTGGTATTAAGCTTCCCGTTAAAGATATAGATATCAAGATCCAGGAAAGGGCAGTGTTCATTGTTAGTATTAGCTTTAATTTATTCAAACTATTTAAATCATGTCAATACAGAAGCTCTGGTTACAAGTTTCTACAGGTACACAAAAAACTTCCTATCCTAACACATTATTTGCATCTATGAAAGAAAAGTGAATGTTTTAAGTAATTTGTGATAAAAAATAATTAATTCAATAAAATACCAGCTATATATAGGTTACGTTAATTGAAATCTAAAACAGCACTACAGATATGCGTTAGAAAACATACACACCGTAAGCAGGGACCAAAAGGAACATCACTGTCCGTGTATGTTGTGTTTTGAGCTCCATGATTCAAGTCTGTAGTGAAATACTACTAAAATGATTACCCTAAACTGCAATTCTAAAAGATGTTTGAAAATTTGAGTATTAATTCAATGATGAATGAGTAGGACTTTGTAAATACGTAGACAGTTAGGAGCCAAATGACCAAAAAGACCTAAACAGAATTGTCAAATTCACCCAAGGTCTACTTTGTCGGAAGGACGGTTGGAACTTTAGTTTCTTATTAATTTCTTAATTTATTAACGGGGAATTTTAAATACGTATGCTATAAATCACGTCAGTACCGAATCACTGACTACTAAACTGATGATACCCTCGGGGAGTTGCAGTCCATCAGCAGTGGTACCGACCCAATACTAGTACTCAGTATTATGGGATACATTCCTGATATATAGTTCGTGTGTAAGACATAATAGTGTCCTGTGAAAAAGTGTCCGCCTGGACAGTTTTCCATAGCTGTAAAATATTAAATACTGTCCATTGCTCACAGGACAATATTTCATAGTAGTTGATATTAAATTATGTCCTCCAAGAGAAGTCATACAAAGGTCATCAAAATGTTTTATTATACTTGAATTTTTATTAATTAAGAAAGGTGTATTAGAAATAGGTGAATTTAAACATAAAAAATGGATGGCAGTGAATACCGACAAATTTACAACTAGTTCAAAGAAATACCCAGAAAAGTTCAATGAAAATGTAAGGCGAACACTCCAAAGAAAATGTCAAATTTTTAAAAATCAAATTGGAGGAGTTATATTATATTTAAGATACTTTTGTCAGAGGTAGAAATTCAGATCACTGATGCATCTTTCTGGTAGTAGTTTGTCACCTTTCCGTAGAATTTTATCAAATGGAATTTATGAGGACGCATCTTCAAGAAAAAATATGATTACACTTTACTGAATCAGTTAATGTTTTTACTGCTGGTCTTTAATTATAATGATGCATGGATTTTATAAAGAGTCTGTACAAACGTATGCGTAATTTATCGTTATTGCTCTGAAATTGTTTTTCTAAAATCTTGGGCAATGACTTATGAAAATACGTATGAAAAACGGACATGAACGGAATATTTGATTGAAGTTTTGTTAAGTAGGATGATCATTTTAGTTTTTATTAAAAACTTACGATAGCAAGGGGATATTATATTGACTGGTCTGTGCATCCGTCCGTTCTTCCGTTCCGTTCAAAATATAGAACGTTTAAAATGTTATACCAATTTAGAGTTTGACCCGGATTAAGTGGTGCACTGAACATGGAAATAGGATCATGTGAAGGGGCATGGTGTCTTAAGGCCACACATTCTTGTTGTAAATGTTTTGATAAATACATGTACATGTGTATGTATCTTATAATTTCATAACTGTCTCTTTGGTCTTGTAGTAGCGTGCTTGCCTCGACAGTAAACCCTCAAGGGTGACCGGGGAAAAGAAATATGGTCACTATTGGTCTCGTTCCGACCGGCAGCTAAACCATTGCCGAAATGGGGCGTCTTTTTGGCTGTGCGGGATGTACAAGTACGTAGTCACGTCCGGTCAGAGTGGGTGCCTGTTGTATAGAGTATGATACGCTCTCTGCACGTTAAATATGCATGAAATATTTCCCATTGGACGTTAAGCAACAAAACTATCAATCAATCGACAGTAGCGTAACTTGAATTTTATTTCTTGTGAAGCAAATGATTTGAATCTTGGCAGTCAAAGCCTCAACTTGGTTAAAAGACGTCAATGACAATAGGGAGTGTACGGTTAATTGAAAATCTGGATCTCAAAATAGTTGTCAGCATTTACAATGCAAGAAAAATTATAATTTTAAACACGTTTGGTTGATTGATTAATTGATTGTTGTTGCCGGAAATTAAGAGACGAAAACTGAATGCATATTCAGGACAAGTAAAACAAAATAATACAATAGATATGTATACTAGGTCGACCATGATAACAGCATAAATTTCAATTGTACCTGGAAAAAGACAGCATGTTACATAGGGGCAGACATTTTGTCTTGCAACAGGCCCCCTATTGATCCCTGGTTCTGTTCCGTGTAGAACTAATGTACGCACCTACATTAATTTTATTAAACGTCCTCACTCCTACTGGACGTGGCTGTGGATTTATACATCCCGGACAACCAATCGGACGACCCTTTTAAGCATGTTTTAATGTTGAATATAATTTTGTATAGAGAACATACGGGTACACCCAGCAACGCTAAGGAAAAATCCCACGGAGGGAGGGGGGTTAGCTGACCATACTCTTGATAGGTCACATACTGGCACAAAGATCCGGTCTATGAAAAATCCTGATTCGTGGAATTTTATCTTGAAATAATAACATTTCTATAGTGCGCATCAAATCAATATATTTCAATGAAACTGCTGGTGAAAGGTTTAATTCTCAGTATTCAATTACAGACAGGTTCTGACCAAAACAAAAATAATTGACAGAATTATATGTATGACCTCCTCTAAAATGTTTTTGTACAGATTTGGGGATACATAGAATGTAGGAATGCCAAGTGTCTGTTGAAAAGTACGTCCACCTAAAGTAACAAGTTCATTTTCCAAAATAAATCAAGCATCAAATCAGTTTCACAGTAATGACCTCTTGTTTGAATCAGTGTTTTGCGAGGTATGCTTTGTCTGTTCCTTGAAAAGATAGTTCCATCTACCTTGGTCATTTTATGAAAGAAAGTTTGACGTATATTTTTTTCAAGACGTCAATAATGAGGAATAAGTGAATAAAGAGTATAGCAGTCAATGTTTTGAGCCGTCATCACTCTGTATACTCTACACTATGAAATACACGGTATATATTTTCTCTTTATCGCTCTTTTTTTATGGTCAAAAATTTGGTGAGGCGGTTGCCTCATTGCATCAATGGAAGCTACACAACTGCTCGAGTACAGGAAATCTTGGGTTCGATCCTCGCCCGGTTCAAATCTACGATTGGCTGCCTCTCTGCCAAGCACGCAATATTTAGGAGTAAGAGCAAAGATTGGTCGGTCCGGAGTCAGAATCATTTGTCCGGGTAGGGTGACATGTTTTCCTGCGGTATTCTACAAAGTCTGGTTGATATCCATCTTCTCGTACTAAATATGCATAGGTAAAATACATATGCAACGAACATTTCTATATATGGCCCTACATCCTATTAATACTTATATTTTATGTTGCACTTCTAACGTTGCCTAGATCCACCACCAAACCCAAATCGGATTACCAACTTAAAACTTTTATTGAGAATAACTATGTGCATCAGTGCAATTTTGCTGCTTAGTGGGGGATGTTGAATTAAATCCTGGACCTCCCCCAACAACAGATATTCGACCAGCGAATACACGATTAATATCAATGTCGCAATCAAACTTTCATGGGACAAGGGAGATAATAATGTCTGTTACCTGTTACCTGTCTGGTATTTTCACCCTTTCTAAGGGTCACTCCCTTATGCAGTGCGCGAACTGGTGACAAAATATTACTCCCCTGTAAACAGTACGCTCTTCTGACTAGAGGCGATCGGTAAAGAGAAACGGAAGATACTGTAATTGTTTTGATGGTTAGAAATGAGCTAGCACAGACGAACTAAGACGTGTCAACATAATTTGAATATGATAATGAATCAGGTAAATTATTAATTGTTAAGTTTATCACCTCATCGTATCTTCATATGATAGGTAAATGCGTGAATTTTCGATTTTCAGTGTCGTCAGGGTTCAAACCTGTAATCATGCCATCCTTTCATTATTTTTTTTAAATACTATCCAATGGTTGGAACACCTTGATTTTCTCCCAATATGTAAAGTTGATTATGTTGCATGATATATATTTTTATCGGGGGAAAAAATTGATATGCAGCAAAGATTGGCAGTTTTTTATTTGCGTTGCTACGTGAAATAAAGGGAGGTAAATTAAAGTAAAAGAAGGCGCGCTTTTCAAATAGTAAACAATTTAATTCAGTTGCATGATATTTTGTCAAATGATAAAGAATATCGTAGAAAATTACTAGAAATTCATCTCATTTATGCAATTTTCATTAAAGATATACAATATGACATACTGATAGCTGAAAAGGGTTAAAACCACCATACCGGATGTCGGGTAAAAATATTACGAAATTTAGATTATTTTTATCTGTGGTAACAACCATTTGATTTTCAGGGGGCAGCTAAATACTGGAATTCCAAATTCCAAATACCGGTTTAAAATTTTAGTTAGAGCCAATGATCTGATCTACATTTACTTTTAACTGAAACAAAAGATAAAGGGACATGCAACTAACTAGTTTTTCTATTTCATAAAATGGCTTTTTTGGGGGACTTTTTCTCTGTTCAAACATTGGTCTAATATTTTCAGGTTATCTTTGGATTGCCAAATAATATTATTATCACCTGATTGAATGTTCAAATTATTTTGCAGCTATGTTCTGTATGGAAGGAAGACTGTCATAAAATCCAACAGTTCCGGAGGGTCTTTAAACTAACTGTGTAACATCAAGATCGATGTAAGATTCAAGTGCCTGATCCAGTGCAAGTTGTAGCCAGTTTTTCCTTGTAATTGTGGCAGAAAACCACTAGCTCTCAGCTGGGAATAGACAGTTTCTGGCATTGAAAGGATATCAAACGCATGTTTTATGAAATGATTCTCAAGTACATATGAAGATCATATGCATAGAAAAGTAGAGCTAGTCTCTTTCATGTAGCAATTTGTAATTCCCAATTTAAACTCCGAAAAGACAAGAGCAAAGAAATGTACATCAATGAGAAACACTCTCTGTGAATAAAATCATTCCAAAACTTAAATGTGTCACAAGTGTTGCATTATTTATCAGTAGAGATAATTAGATTACAGTAAGATTGCCCAACTGAAGGCTTTTGTCGGTAATGTTTTGTAAATCTTGAAGATTTCTTTAATCAATATCGTTGCTTCCATTGTCAGTAAAATCACGTCTTTCAATATTTTGTTTGTAGTTTGTTTACATGTAAATTCTGAATGCTCATGTTTTAAATTTCTATTGATAAAGAAACTGAGCAACTGAGCTTTTTAGAAAGATGTCAAGATGAAATAAATGAGTTTTCCTAAAGTTTGTGCATTGCAGTTGGACTGTTAAGAGGCCATCTTCTTTGTGTCTTAATTTGGTAATTTTTTTCAATCCAGCATCGATGTACGTTTTCAAAAGAACTGGCTAGGTGATTTTTTAGAAAATGCTAGTCACTGAGGGAAAGGAAAAAACCACGAAAGTTTATCTGTATATTCAATTTTGAACATTAGCATATCATATGTTTTGGCATCAACGACAGTTAAAATAAGGCCGCAGTTTAAATTTTAGCCTAATTTTTCATGACTTTTTAAAGCTATATTGGGACATATTTGACAAGTGTCCGACCTTCTCTTTTTTTGTGGAGGACCCTGGGGTTTGACACATTTGCATTCTAAAGAAATGTTAAAACTGGGACAGAGACGGTCCAAGAATCATAAGCTATGATTGTCTTGTTACCAACTTAAAAAACTCCACTGGCTAGTTCATATTATAATACGATTTGTTTGCCGTCTTAATTCCATATTTGGCACACTTGACATTTTTATCAAGGATGGGCTTTTGGTTTCAGTTTGCATGACATTGTACTTCACAAAGTTTATGACAAAATAAAGATTTAATTTGTTTATTAATACATGCCAAGTTATAGTCTGAGATTACACTGAAGTCCAACGGCTGTTTTGCCAGACATGCTGGGGCCGTGCTTGTCTGGGAAAACAGTCGTTGGAAGTCGGAGAACTAGCCAAGTTATTCTAGAAAAAGCTCCTCGCATGCTACCCGCCTGATATACAAACTTTCATCAGAGTCTGAATAGAGGGACAGGGTGCCCGGCCGCCCTTTCAGTGTGAGACAAATTTGGTTAATTATATACGAAATCACTGAAGCAGTACTGGAGCGGACCCCCTTTTATGCAGTCAGTGGGCATCCCCTTAGGTTTCAACCATTTAAATTCAAAACGGGGGGAGGGGTATGTTTTTTTTGTCCGAGTCAAACATTTTCATATATAAATAAATTCAGATTTATCATATACTTTCATAATTTTTTATATGTAGTGTTTGTATAAAAGTATTACCAACAAAATTCATCAAATTGGGGATCATAATATTTTTAAAGAAAAAACCCATACCCCCTGTTTTTAATAAGTTAAATGGTCGTTCCCATAGGAAAATTTCTGGAACTGCCACTGTTAATACTTTATGCACGTTAAAGATTTCACATGCGGACTTCTAAATCAACACCTGCAAAAGTTGTTTAATTTTACACAAAGAAAAATTAATGCATTTTTAATTTGACTCGGATGGATATTTTTATTTTGCACACACTCCAACATATTACATGAACTGACAATAAACATAAATCAAAGTTAGAGAAATGAGTATATTCATATCAAAGAAATACCAAATAAAAATACTCATGATTTTTGAACAAGGACAAAACTATTACGTAGTGTGGAAGTATTTAAACTTTTTTTTTAACAGACTTGAATATGGAAGATGTGCATACCTGTACATCATAAAAGTGTAAAGTCTGTTCTTTAACACACGTGGTTAATTTGGATCACATGTTTTCTAGTCCTATATTATAAGAATTCGAAGGTTCATATCATTTACATTCAACTGTTTTATGGGATTTTTTTTTACTATCAATATTAATGGTGAACCTCGAGGTAACATTGATAGTAAAAAAAAATCCGATAAAAAACGTTGAATGTAAATGATATGAACCTTTAAAGTCTTATATTATAGGACTCATGTTTTTCAAACATAATATGTTCATCATTTATATTATGATGATTTCAATACACTTCACATTAGGTAATTTGTCACGTATATTGATTACATTATATCGAGTTGTCCCAACGATACACTTATCGGTGTGCTCGATCATACGAATTTATCGACATTCATATAGACAAAATGACCCAACTTTGAAAAATTCTTGTGGCGAAACTACATTTTGGAACACGTTAAAAATTGGATCCTCATTAAGCTACATTATTAAGGTTTGATATATATTTTTTTCAAAAAAAAAGAAAAATATGCAGTCAAGATTGGCAGTTTTTTATACACCCTATGTTGAGCAATAAATTGTTCAATTAACAGCATATTTGGCAACTAAAAAATCATATATCAACAAATTCAGCTTTAAAATATACTTTACTTACAGTGCTTGTATAAAAATTATATAATGGTTTTGTGTTTTAAGAGATATTCATCCCTATGCATATCGAGTTTTATGTGTTGATTGTCTTTCCTTTTTTTTTTGACCATTTCTATCTCTTTCATAAGAAGAGTCACTTTTCTATTGTTCTAGTGTCACTGGAAATCCCACTGTATGGGATATAATAAAACTGATTCTATTAACATAACTTATATTATAACTACCTGTGCATTAACACCATTATTAAACCCAACCAAAAATCCCATTATATCATTATTGTCTATGATTGTCACTTAGATTATCACTTCTTTCGTAATAGCAACGCTGACCGTTTGGTGTGTAGGCCGTTACAAAAAAATCTTGTAAGGCATTCTAGTTCCCTTATGTTGTGACACTTTAATTTTGCTATATGATGTAACTTTGCTAAGGATGAATCAAGTATAAATTGTAGGAATACGTCCTCTTTTTCAAGTCTATCAATGATACTCTCACTGTCACTGTAGTTGTTTCTTATGTACTGTTCTATTTTGAGCAGATGTTTATCTCTAATGTCTTTAAGTGCCGTACATTCTAATAGGAAGTGCTTTGTGTCTTCTTTACATAGGCCGCATAAAGTACACAGATCAGATTCTTTGTGACCGGAGAATTTTGATTTGTCATGTTGGAGCGTATATGTTCTTGTCACTAGTTTCGCTTTAACTTCAGCCTTTGTAACATCTAAAACTGTGTTTGAGACATTTTTGCAGATTTGATGAGGTTTTCCAAATGGGCTGTGCTTTATGTCCAAAAATTTTATTGTTGATTTTTCTGTTTTTTCTGAATTCCATTTCGTTTCCCAAAATTTTCCAATTGCATGTTTAACTGTTGTTTTCCATTTCATTTTTGTATGAACTGTTTCAAGGTAGTTCATATTTTGCCAAAATAGTTCGTAATCTATTAATAAATGAGTTTGATTGTTCCTTTGACATAACCAATTGTCTTTCGATAATTTTGAATTCGATGCTACATTTATCTTGAAGTATACCTCCGAAAAAAGTGAGCAAAATTCTGTCTACAACAGCCTGTATTGGCTCCATTCCGACTATGACATATGTTGCGGCATTAGCTGTTCGTGTTGATTAGCCTTGTATTTGTCGACATATTTGCAGCTCAAGTCGTTCCAATTTCAAAATATCGGAAGATGTATAATTTAGTACTTCGATACCAAAGAGACTTCTATGTAGAGCATATGTCTGCCAAAGCTTAGCGACTACAAGTGGTGACATTCCCTTTCGGGCATGTAGTCCTGGTCCAAGAAGTGCATAGATAGTTCGTCTTGCTGTCCTTAGCCTGTCCTCAATATTTAGTTTGTTTCTTACAGTACGAATTAAACCAAGATGCTTTGTTCCTGTTTTTTTTATCTATTTTGTCATCTCCAAAGTAAATGTTGAATTCCTGATCAGTTTTTGTAAGTGGTACAATGTCAGACTTAGTAGGATTGATAGTAACTAGATCTTGTGCAGTTAGACTATGGACAATATTCAGAAGTGCCTGAGCTTCGTGTTCTGTGCCTGCAAGGATGGCTATATCATCAGCACATGTAGGGGCTGCAACGTTGATATTTCCTATTGATGCGCCTAATTTCGATCTATCTAAGGCTTAAAGAATGGTATTATTGTACCTTTTATAAAGTACAGTAGACAACCTTGCTCCTGGTCGTACACCAAGTTCCTGTGTACAAATTCATCAGGCAGGTTATTGTTGTTAATGTGTGTGGCCATAGAATTTTCAGCTTAAACTACGTTATCTTGGACTATTCTTTTTTCATATGCTATTGGTTCTTTTCTTATTTTTGCAGATTGTTTTCCATGCTTATTATTGCGATTGTTGGCATTTTTGATGGTTTGTTGTTGATTCCTATGCTGTTGGTTGCTATTGGGTGGTTGTTGCACAGGATGAGCAGAATGTTGGACATGTGTCTACATTGGGAGTGCTGCGTCTACCAACTGGTTGCTGTTGCATATTTGTATAGTATATACCAGGTTGCATGGTATGTTGTTGCCTTGCTGCCTGTGGCGGATATTGCAAGGATGTATAGTGTTGAGGCAAGATATTTGTTGGAGAAGGTGGGTATCCTGGTTGATTCATAGATTGCCCATGATGTTGAGTACAGCTGAGTAGGTACAAATGTATGGTGCATGGGTATTCGGCACAGTTGGAGTACATTGATGATGTTGCATAGTTTGAGAAGAGTTTGTAAGCTGATCGATTTTTGCTTTCAAGTTGTTTACTTCTAATTGATGTTTTAAGTTTACTTCATGTAGAGCTAGGTTGTGTTGCATTTCTGTTTTGAGCGTATCAAGCTTAATTGACACTAGCGTTTCAAATTGATGAAATTTTTCATTGAGGATATTTAGGATTTGATCCTGCTGTAAACTTGGTTTCTCATCCTTTATACAATTGCTGTTCAGTTTTCTTTGTAATAAAGTTATAGAGTTTCCAAAGTCTCTATTTTGTTCTTCTAGCAGAATAATTCTTGATTTATGAGCAGACAATTGCTCGTCTATTTCACTAGGTTCCTTTTTCCTTGATTTCTTAAGTTAGGGATTTATCGTACAGTTTTGTGTTGTTGCTTCACCAGTACGTTCATTCGAATGTGAGTCATTTTCTACTTCGATAGCGGCTTTCGGTACTGTATCTTCATTATTTCCTATATTTATAACTTCACCAGTGCATGTATTAGAATGTGTGCCATTTTCTACTATTATAGTTCTCTTTGATACCGTGTCATCATTTCCCATATCAAAATTTAAATGATGCTCATTTTCTGAACTGTATTGTGTCATAATGGTGTTTTTTGGGTGTGTTTCTAGGTTGTCTTGCTGATCAGGACAAAAGTTGTCAGTTTGTGGTATAAGCATTCCTTCACGGTCATCCTCTATTTCAAAAACATCAGACTGCTGTTACAATTATGATGGTCTAAGTCTTTAGCAGAGGTGTATATTTCCTGATCTACTAGATTTATTCTAAAGAGTTGCTTCCTTTTTTCCTGTGCCTTTGTCCCTAATTGACAGTGACTCTTCCACTATAGCTTTGTCTACCAATCCATTATTGGTTTTACTGGCTTTAGCTTCCAAATTGTGAATTTTCATTTTTAAACCAAGAGTTCCAAATGGTGAAGTTGAAATCATCACTTTGTAAATTTTACGGACGCCATCACGAGTTGGTTGACCGTTATGGAATATCCGTTTCACAGATGATATCGGATATGTTCCTTATGTCGTAACTACAATCCCGTTCCCTTTTCACGAATGTGACCTTCCGAATTAGACTATTTACCCCTATTTGTGACATTTTTACCTATTGTTTTTGTTTGTTTTGTTCACACATCGTTGTCAATATAATGGAATTATATGCGACTGTCATACAAGTGAGAGGTTTAGCTAGCTTTAAAACCAGGTTCAATCCACCATTTTCTACATAAGAAAATGCCTGTACCAAGTCAGGAATATGACAGTTGTTATCCATTCGTTTGACGTGTTTGAACTTTTGATTTTGCCATTTGATTAGGGACTTTCCTTTTTGAATTTTCCTCGGAGTTCAGTATTTTTGTGATTTTACTTTTTAGTTGTTTTCTCATAAGTTCTAGTTGGGTTTGACTCAAAGTAGTCATAAATAGCTTGTTTATAGAGTTCATAAACACCAGGTGTAAATGACATTACAAGTGTATCTCTTTTTAAGTGAATATCAACATTATGCTCTCTTTTTGTTGCTTCAATTTTCTTGACCATAGCCTTTTTCTCATTGAGTCTATAAGACATATGCATTTCTGCCTTTTCAGGTGTGTAAATGACTCTAGGAGTGATTAGTCTCTTTGTTTTGTTTACGGCAATGGAGGTCGCCATCTTGAGAAAACGTTACTTCCGGTAATCGAAGTAAAAAATAAATGATAACACTCAATATCGACAATGATGATAAAACGTAAACTTTGGAGTCCTTATATGAGTAAAAAACGCATAAATAGTGTCTATAATAAAACAATGTTCAATCTTAAAACTATTTCTCATGTGCAGGCTATATACAGGTGCGCGGTAAAATCATCAAGCGTGTCGGAGTATAAAAGTGTTGAATAAAAGTTTGTTACACAAATAAAACCACTAAAACATGATTCTTGGTTTGTGAATGGTACTAATACACAGTACTAACTGCATTAAAAACTGGTGACAACTTATAAAACAATAAGAATTTTAAAAGTTTAGGGAGTGATCTGTGCTGTGAACTTCTTACTCCGCCATCTTGTCTGTCTACCCTCTGAAAATGATTCACTCAGTCGAACTCTTCAGGAAATAAGGTCAGAAATGACTACCATATCAACAAATGTGCTCGCTATGAAAACAGAGATGACCGGTGTAAATCAGAACATAGATAGACTAAATGATAAGATAGACAGTAAAATAGATATGTTACAAACAGAAAACAATAAACTTAAATCACGGGTGATGTCCCTATAAAACCAGGTTGTTAAAATTGAGGCCAGTTCGCGTATAAAGAACTTGTTATTTATGGATGTCGACGATAAACCCAGTGATATAAACAGATCCAATGATGTAGATAATGTGTTCGATGATTCAGGTCATAAATCGCCAACTCAGAAAGAGACATGGGTTGAGTGTGAAATGAAAATCAGGCTATTCTTAAACTGGAAAAGAATTCGCGGATAATGTATAAATTGAACTTGTACAACGTGTTAGTGGCACAGAAAGTAAGCGTCCAATTAATGTGAAATTCTCAAGCTACAGGGACAGAAACTAAGTACTGAAAACGGCTAAAGATGTTCTAAAACAAAATAAAACATAAAGAGTAAACGAAGATTTTACACCAAGTGTTCGAACAGTAAGGAAAAATTTAAGCCCATTCCTTCTTCGTGCAAGAGAAAATGGTAGCAAAGTTTCGATGCGTCATGATAAACTTTTGATCGATAGGTAAACTGTACACTTTTGATGAGGATACTAAAGATCTACAAGAAAAAAGTAAAATCACAAAAATACTGAACTCCGAGGAAAATTCAAAAAGGAAAGTCCCTAATCAAATGGCAAAATCAAAAGCTCAAACACATCAAACGAATGAATAACAACTGTCATATTCCTGACTTGGTATAGGCATTTTCTTATGTAGAAAATGGTGTATTAAACCTGGTTTTAAAGCTAGCTAAACCTCTCACTTGTATGACAGTCGCATCAAATTCAAGGCTCACGGTACTGTACATATGACAATTATTTTAAATGTAAACCTGGCTCTTCGGAGAACAAAATTAAAATTGTGTCATGGAATATTGAAAGTTTAAAAACTAAGTTATATCGTGACAGAAAGTCTATTGATGAGATAATAGAAAATCATGATGTTACTAGTTTTCTTTTATATACCCCCAAAAAAACTCTGTTTGAGGTTGAATCACTGTATCATAATTGTGAAATACTTTTGGCGGGTGACTTCAATTCTAGGACTTCAGAATTAAACGACTTTGTGACAGAAGATAAAGCTAACTATATTCTGGTCTTCAATACATAATAAACAATGATCACGACTGAAAACCATATATTACGCAGTGTAAACGTAGCAATAAATACAAAATTACGAATAATTTTGTCCAGTCATTGATACAGCTGTGTTGTGCAAAGGATTTATATATATGCAATGGGCGCAAACAAAGTGATAAAGATGGAGAATTTACTTGTATGTGTTCAAGTGAGGATAGTGTTATTGACTATATTATTTCTGTATAGCTATAACACATATACATATAACATATAACATATATACAGATGGATATCACATTTTAGTGTACTTCCTGTTGATTTGTCAAAATATTTACCAATTTCATGTTGCTTAAATATTCCAGTTACAAGACCTGTTGAAAACGGTGACGAATATTGTAATGAGAAACAGATACGATTCAAATGGAACAGTAACAAAGCTCAATTGTGCAAAGATCTACTAGACAATCCAACTTCGTTAGCATTTTTAAATCTATAATACTAAAATAACGAGGTCCAATTTGTCAGCCGTCAGGACGTAAAAACGATGAATCAAAGAATTCAACTTTATATATAACTAATATAGTACAATGGTGTTGATTAAAAATTACACCACTCCAGGCCCATTTGTTTTCCACGTTATTTATATTGCCAATAATTAAGAAGTTCCGGGTCGAGTCCGACACCGATACCAATAGTATATGTAACATATAGCTTCCGGTCGCATCACAAAATAACATGTAAGTTGAACGTTCTGGAAATTTTTTTTTAAGTCGAACTCAGTTGAACTGAAAAATAAGGCGTAGATACTTTAATTCAGTCACGGACCCTCGATGTCACGGGTGTGTTCTAGTTATATTTTATATTTAATGGACAGCAATACAAATGATGCTGCTTATGCATTAATTTCTCACTTGCAAAATATTTGTACAGAAGCAGGTTTATTATTATGTTATAATAGACACAGTGTACGTGCTTTTAAACAACAGGAATGGTTTGATTCAGAATGTGTGTCTATGAAAAGATAAAGTGTAAACTATTAAATGATTTTCAAGCAACTAGTGATACTGATATACTACAAGAATATGTTAAAACAAAACAAAATTTTCACAAGTTGTGTGATACTAAACAAAAACAACACAAAGAGAATAAGAAAACTGAAATATGTATAATTGTTTCTAAAACTGGTGATTCTAGTAAATTTTGGAAATTGATAAAATCAGTTATAAGTAAATCTAATATACCTAGGCCAAATATTTCTAGTGAAGAATGGAAAACTTATTTTTCTAACCTTTTGAACCCTGATGTATTAGATGAAGATGTAATTTTTTCTGAATTTGTAGATACTTTTGTACAGACTCATAATACTGAATGTGATTTATGTATTGAAGAAAATTTTTCATATTTGGACAGTGATATTACTTGTGAAGAAATTTTAAGTGAAATACAAAAGCTTAAAAATAATAAATCACCAGGTGAAGATGGTTTATCAGGAGACTTTTATAAATGTTTATCTTCAACATTACTGCCAGTGATATTAAAATTATTTATTAAAAAATTAAATATTTCATACTGGTGATTTTCCAGAATGTTGGTCTACTGCTATTATTATTACATTGTTTAAAAAAGGTGATAGAAATGAATGTGGTAACTACCGTGGTATATCACTTTTATGTGTTATAAGTAAAATTTTATGGGTATTATTTGTAACAGATTAAAATTATGGTCAGATTTGAACGAGCATATAATAGAAGAACAAGCAGGTTTTCGTAGTGGTTACTCCACAATAGATAATATTTTCATTTTGTGTAGTATTATTATGAAATATTTATCAAAGAAAAAGGGTGTTCTGTGTTGTGCATTCATTGATTTTAGCAAAGCCTTTGATGGTATCAATCGTTCAAAGCTTTTTTATATGTTGTTAAGTTAAAATTTACATGGTAGAATGATAAAGCTATAACAAAATATTTATGGCAATGTCAAAGCAAAAGTTGAAACAACTAATGGATTATCAGAAACTTTCACATGTAATTCTGGCGTGAGACAAGGTTGTCCTTTAAGTCCATGGTTGTTTGCAATGTATATAAATGAACTTGCAATTGAAATTGAGAATAGTGGTGGAAATGGCATCTTTATACATGAGAACTTTCATAACGTTATGCTACTACTCTTCGCAGACGATCTTGCGCTTATAGCTGATACACCAATTGATCTACAGAGACGATTGAACAGTTTAAAAGTATTGTGAAAAATGGAATATGACTGTAAACATGGACAAATCAAATATTGTTGTATTTAAGAATGGAGGTAAATTGTCTAAAAACGAGAAGTGGTACTTCAAAAATTAACTTTTAAAAGTTATCAGTTATTATAAGTATCTAGGAATATATTTTTCCAATAGATTGAAATTGACTTACTATTGCAAAACATTAAGAATGCAGTGTGAAAAAGCTCTGAACAAGATAAAAAATTGTATGTGTAAACTCCGAACTAGAGATATAAATCTTGAATTTAAATTATTTGACTCTATGGTTGCTCGAATACTTTATTATGGTGCAGAATTATGGGGTAATTTTAAGATAAAAATATTAATATATATGAACAATGATCGTGTTTTTTGCATTGTCCTCGTCTGTGTATTGAAGAATAAATTCATATTTCATTATTGAAAAATCATCTCAGCAGTACCCCCCCCCCCCTTTTGCCATACAGGTAACTATAATGAATGATTATCTAGGCTTTTTGAAAGGGTCCCTACTATAGCCTGTATGGTATTTAAAGGGGCATTAGCTGTCAAATTCATGTTCACCGATTTGACACAGATTCTCATATTTGATTTATAACATACTAAAACGTATATCCAAATTACAAAATGTCTAAAATAAACAATTAAAAATGCATGGACTTGATAATGTGTATCAACATTTCGTGTGTATTTTTGTCTAGACGTCATCTAATTAACCACCGAAGGGGCCTCGGTGGCCGAGTGGTCTAAGTAGTTACTACTGTAATCACTAGCCAGTCAACACTGAGGTTGTGAGTTCGAACCCCGCTCGTGCGGGTGCACTCGACTCCAATCTTAATTGACTAGGATTGTCAGTTTTCCTATCGAAGGTCGGTGGTTTTCTCCGGGCACTCCGGCTTCCTCCACCAATAAAAACTGGCCGCCACGAAATAGCCCAAAAGCGGTGCTTAAAAGTGGCGTTAAAACACCAAAAATCAAAATCAAATCAAATTAACCATCGAGATGACCTCCGAAGACTGCCGACGGTCATATAACCCGATATAAACATAATTATAAATTTAAACAGATAGTGACCACGTGCAATTAGATTTTTCTTAGTCTGTTTGATTTCATATTGAAGCTTAAAAAGTATGTTTATCATCGTTGTTACCTATATAAGAATGATTTTTTTTGTGGATCGAATTAGTCAACCAAATGGTTCATCCTTGTTTCACTTTCAATGTTGACATTCTTTTCCTTTTAAAAGCTGCATGCGTAACCCATGTACAGCTAAGGGGTTAAATTGAAGGTCACATGAATACGGATTCAATGAGGTCGAATTATTCACTTGTAAGTGAATAATTCATCAGCGATGTTTCTTAGCTTATTTTGACAAAATTGAAACAAATTGGCTACTAAAAGCGAATAATTATTTCACTTTTCACTTTCATTAATGATTGAACAAAAAAAAAAAAAAATTCCCTTTAAAGGGGCATTAAGTGTCAAATTCATGTTCACCTATTTGACTCAAATTCTCATATTTCATTTATAACATACTAAAACGTATATCCAAATTACAATACGTCTGAAATAAACAATTAACAATGCATGGACTCGATAATATATATCAACATTTCGTGTGTATTTTAGTCTAGACACCATCTAATTAACTATCGATATGACCATCGAAGACTGCCGACGGTCACATATCCCGATATAAACATAAATATAAATAGATAGCGACCTCGTGCAATTGGAATTTTCTAGGTCTGTTTGATTTCATGTTATAGGTTTATAAAATAAGTTAATCATCGTTTTGATTATAAGAATATTTTTTGGTGGATCGAATAAGTCAACGAAATGGTTCACCTTTGTATCACTTTCAATGTTGAAATTCCTTTCCTTTTAATGGCTGAACACGACTAATACATGCGAAACCAAACTGTAGTTAATGGGTTAAATTGAAGGTCACATGAATACGGATTCAACGATTGAACAAAACAAAATCATAGTTTATTTTTTTTATATCTCGTAGCTAATGCCCCTTTAAGCCTTTAAGGGTAAGTACGATAAAGGCCTTATTCGTCACCCAATAATAAATGGTATACTAAATCAATATGAAGACATGTATAATTGTTTGATTGATTGTTGATTCTATTATTTTGATGGCCTCATATATAGTGAAATCTAATATAGGATTGAAGAACCTATCGCCTTCTTTATAACCAATGACATTATTATAATTTGAAAAAGAATGGCGAAACTACTATGTTTTGAATTTCAGGCGCTTACAATAGGTCTTATACACCAAATATTCCCATAAGAAAAACATTCAATTGTGAGGATACTCATTATTCAAATATAGAAAAAAAGAGCCGTGGGGCATTCCACATTGCAGTCCAACTACAATGAATAGACAAGATCTTCAACGACAACAAAAAATAACCATACATATGTAAAGCTTTACATTTTAAGGTATTCGGCCCATAATTAGCCAATATACAACAAGCAAAATAATTTACATTTTTATCAAGGATTGTAAGTAGGGGGGTCTAAGAGTTCTTACTATGAAATAAAAATCCGCAAAATATTTCAGGTTAACAACAGAACTGGGTTACAGTGCCCCCCCTTTTTTGTCCTCAAATGCCAAATAAGGGGTTTAAATAGTATGTAACTTTAAGAAACCTATATAGTATAATTTACTAATCTATCTTTCAAAAGGAACCTTACATGTAACCTTGTCAAATTAAACAAAAACATTAAATTGTTTTTTTGCTATTCTATTTTTAGAACTGTGTTATTGTTACTAATAATAGAAAAAGGAGAAATGTCTAAAATTTGTCAATCTTATATCTTCACCTGTTCAAAAATAAATATTTTATCAAAGCATTAAAAATTGACACTTAAATTAACTTTACATATTGTTCCATCCTAAAAAATTTTTAGAAACTTTTACCGTACCTTTTTCGAGAAATTTTGATTTATAATGTCAAGGTCACAGTTACTAAATGGAGACTTAGTATCACAGTTCTGATGTTTTTTGGTATAGTTTATGTAAATCTTTAGCAAAACTCACCATATTTCATATAAACTTATAATAAGAATAAACTCTGATATTTATGGCATGTTAAGTTCAAAAGGTCAAAGGTCATGGTCATTTTTGGAGCTAAAATAAGGCAATAATCTCCTTTTTTGCTTAATTTTGAAAAGTGTATCTACTTATTGTTCCCATATTGGCATAATCTTCATAACCTTTGTTAATAATGACCATTTGATGATATTCAAAAGATCAAGGTTTGGTTTCAACCGTTAGGGGTCAACAGGTCAAAGGTCAAGTAATTTTAGGAGCTAAAATTAGACAGTGACCTCCTTTTTATGCTCAATTTTCTATAGTAAACTTACCTATAGATACTATAATCTTTCATTACATTTGTTAATTATGATAACTTTATGATATGCATTAGAGAAAGGATTAGCTTCAACCTTGAGGTCAAAAGGTCAAAGGTCAAGGTAATTTTAGGACCTGAAATAAGACAATTCTCTCCTTTTGCTCATTTTTCAAAAGTAGGTAATTGAAACATGTCAAAAGTAGATTCAATTAAAAGTATAGTACTTAGTATACATATTTATATACTTTCATTTCTGTATGCCCTTGAAATTTGACCCTTTGACCTAAGAGTTGAAGCCTATCCTTCATCTAATGAATATCATTGAATGGGACCTATTGTTAAGAACATTTATTTTAGCAACATGGTAAAAATACATGTATGGATATATTCCATACTTGTATATGCATGTGAAAAATGAATAATGTGTTTTATAGTGGCAAAGTCATTTGTTTTTGTTTTTTGAAGAATGCAATCATAGACAGTATTTATGGTTTTGCTACACATTTCCGATTTTGTCCAAGGTGTAACACCAGACATCACATGAACAGCATCAGGCTTTATTGAATGCAAAGGATGCCTATTCTTTTTATTTCATACCAGCATCAACTAGAGCTCACTAAAGAATACCTCATCATTCCTGTCCAACATTGAACTCAGTTAGGTCAATTATCTCCCTTGAAAAATTTTTGATCGGGTTTATACTCCTTCATGCACAGAGTAAAAAATAGAAATTTTCTATGATGAAATTCAATAAACTCAATCACATTTCCATATTTATTTGCAAATTATACTGATATTTTTAAAAGAAAGTATAATCATGGTCATGATGGTAAGAAGGATACAAATAAATATGTTCATATTATTATAATCAATATAAAGACTTTTCTATAAAATATGTCAGTAAAGCAAATTCTAATTGAATTACAAATACATTTTCAGTTTAAAAAAAAAAGGAAAGCTTACAAGAGTGGACACACAGAAATGTCATACCTTTATCAGTGTTTATTATTGACTTACATTGAAATTTAAAAAAAAATGTTACACTCAATGTAATTCATTAAATTAGCAAATGTATTTGAGAAAAAGGTGATATAAAATGTAGATACATGAAGGCTGAATAATCATTTCATACAACAAATTACAAGAAAACTGAACTTTGACTACTGAATCACACAATGAGGTCAATGTGAGAATAAAATGTAAGCACAATTCAATTTCAAATGGCAGCAACTTTTAGAAAAAAAGTTTATGAAGTAATTTATGAGTTCACAGAAAATAATGCATAACTGAATATTTTGAAACACAGATCTACAAATTGTATAATTGAAATATCAACTTCTACACTTTTTGTTGTTCAAACAATCATGTAAGTAAAGTCACATGTTACAAACCAATTTAAGCTGAAGGTTTGCTTATCACTAATTGATAATAAGTTACATATACATATGAATTCATAAGGAATAACTGCTCAAACATAGTACTTAAAGGGGCACTAGCTACGAGATATTTAAAATCTAAAATAGGATTTTTTTTGTTCAACCATTAATGAAGGTGAAATAGTGAAATAATAATTCGCTTTTAGCAGTAAGTATGGTTCATTTTTGACAAAATAAGCTAAGAAACATTGAAGATTAATTATTCACTTGCAAGTGAATAATTCGACCTGGTTGAATCTATATTCATGTGAACTTCAATTTAACCCCTTAGCTTGAGATGGATAACGCATGAATCATGCATTAGCAGTCTTTTAAAGGAAAAGAATGTCAACATCGAAAGTGAAACAAAGGTAAATCATTTGATTGACTGATTCGATCGACAAGAAATCATTCTTATATATGTAAAAACGATGATGAACATATATTTTTAATCTATAATATGAAATCAAATAGACATAGAAAAATCCAATTGCACGATTTCTCTTAATCTATTTATATCTATATTTATGTTTATATACCTTATATGGTCATTAGAGGTTTCACGAGGTCAATTCGATATTTAATTAGATGGCGTCAAGATTAAATACTACATATTATCGATCCCATGCTCTATAAATTGTTAATTATAGACTTTTAATAATTTGGATAAATGTTTTACATGATTATAAATCAAATATGAGAATTTGAGTCAAATCGGTGAACATGAATTTGACAGCTAGTGCCCCTTTAAGTATAGATTATAATACAAGTCATAACAAAAAAGATCATTTCTTCAAGCAATCTCACAATTCTGAAAACATCTTGCCCATTTTTTGTACCACAGAACACATTAATTTTTTATCATTCGAAACTCTTGGCTTACCACAAGCACTTTTAGACATAAGAACATCAATAAGTCCATCTTCTCCTTTACGAACATAAATAAGTTTCAAATGAGCACAGTTCAAACCTGATCCAGCAATATTCTCTGCCGTTGTCATTTTCATTACACCACTAGCAATAAGGGGATGAAAGCTTGGCAAGTTTTTAGCTTTTGCCTTAATGAAATTTTCTTGCAGCAAATGAGAATTTGAATGGTAACACTGTTTAAGCAATAGTTCTGAAGTTACATTAGCAGCAATAAGTATTTTATCAAGCATATTTACATCATCTACAGCATTGTGTGCATTATATTCCTTCTTACAAAAATGTTGTGCTAAAAATGGCTGATTATATTTTTCTATTTTTGGAAAGCCTGATCTAAAAACGGCCAATGAGTCTACAAATCCCATTACAATCTGAGTAAAATTATCATACATATTACAGTTATAAACAGCTGTTGACAAAACCCTAAAATCAAAATTTTTCCCATTATGTGCTACAAGTACAGCATTACTGAATTGATTTAACCACATAAAAAAATCAGATATGGCAACCTTTATATTAACAAAGTTTAGTTCAGCCCCTTTGTAAAAAAGCTTTTGTCCATCCCAAACAATACCAGTCACCTTTTCGGCTTCATTTGACATTGGTAGCTGTGGTGGTATGTAACAGTTGAAACTGGTTTGAGTTCTGTGTTCTTTGGCAGCTATCTGTACTATGTGCGGAATTATATTTCTTCTGACTGAAAATATACAGAAAATCAATATCAAAATTTTAGTTTTTTCCAGATGTTTTCCCTAGATTGTTGAGCTTGTTGAAGGTGCTAGTGATCATAATGAAATTGTGTTGGTGTTAGAATGTTTTATCAATTTCATGTATATTGAAGATATCCCTGCAACTTTCAAGATGAAGAACATCAATATAAGTATTGTTCCATTGATCAAAATTAATATGTCTCATTGGCATATACCCCAATCCTTCTGTTTTCATATTGTCTACAGTATCCCTTTGTTATATAATTATAATGAACCTAGTGCAATTATACAGATAACCTATATTGTTACGATTATGGAGCCATGATAAACAATGAAAGATTTAATACACAAAAGTTACCACTAGTTTTATATATATATATATATAGATTATTGTTGGTCTTCTTCACGAGATTGATTTTCTCACTATAGGCGTTAACATCGAGAGTGAGAGATTGAGTGAAGAGGACCTATTATAATCTGTGTATTGCTGTCTTGCCTATGACTTAAGTGACGCTTGCATTGACAATGCTTAGAGATCAGCAATAATTTGAATCAATATCCATGTTTTTGTGCAATGAAACTTT
Source organism: Mytilus coruscus (assembly GCA_017311375.1). Classification (NCBI taxonomy): domain Eukaryota; kingdom Metazoa; phylum Mollusca; class Bivalvia; order Mytilida; family Mytilidae; genus Mytilus; species Mytilus coruscus. Next base: position 27,593,314 of record CM029598.1, on the reverse strand, counting down.
TTTGCTTTTGAACTTCAAAGGAAAAATTAACAAAACAGCGATAATTTAAAATATTGATGTCATGATGTCAATGTGCAAGTAATTATCTTTAAAATTATTCTTTTTCCAATTTTTGTTTCAGAAAAATACTTACTCAAATCTGTAGTTTCTAAATCAATGATGACAAAGGTTGGGTTGTTTAAAGAGGGCACTGCCGTATATAAAGGCTTGGGGATAGCATCTGGAATCCTCTCAATGTCCTCAGCTTGTTCACTAAAACTTAGTTCTATAAAAGATAACAAAAAATATGCATTATGGTATTAAACAAAGTACCCTTTCCATCAATTTCTAAACTTTATTTATACCTGGGATTACGTAACTGTTGATATTGCCTTACATTTGTATATATGTGATACTGTCTACTTTAGCATAGAAATTTCAATACTACTCAAACCGCAGCTAGGGGCCGTCTTCAAACTAGCATTGAGGTGAGAATGAGTTCTCTTTGTTGAAAATATCACTAATGTTCCGGATGTAGAACAGCAATAAAAGCATAGTTCCTTTGCTGCAACTTATAATGTACCTTTTTTTTTTTCTTTAACTTTTCAGGATCTTGTTAACCATGTTAACCATATCCATTTTAAACCATTATAATATATTCATGCTTTTGGAACAAAATTCCTAGTAAATCCCTATAAAAAATACTTGACTCATATTGCACTCACCAGATTCATAGCTGGCTCCCTCTGTTGCCTCACAGGCTCCTTTGGATGTAATTCTTTCTTCTTTAAGTTTTAATCGTCTAAATTTTTGTTCTGGTAGTTTTGATTTTTTTTGCCTTTTTTCTCTTTCATTGTCTTTCTTGGAATTGTAAGGGACTGTGAAAGTCCATGTCTTTTGAATGTCTGTAAATACAAAAAAGATGTATATTTATCAAATATTTTGGTATTGTATAATTACATCTTTAAAGACTTGACTTTCTTAGGGGAGGCTCAATCTTCAATAATCAAATATAATTTAATAATTTGTTTTCGCCATCAGTCAAAATACAAAAAACAGGATACAAATTGAAGCAGAAGAATGCAGATACCATAATTAATAATGTTGATCTTCAACACAAATTTTGTTTTGTTAAATAGTAATGTATTTCAATGATAAATCAAGGTTGTCATAACTATTAATCCCAGTATTTAAAAAAAAATTGTGACTGATAATACATGTACCATTCTTAAATTTACAATTAAATTCAATTGTCCAATTGTAGAAATATGTTAGCTAAATAATGAATTGTAATTGGATTTCCAATGGAAATAGTCACTACATTCAAAAACATTTCCTGAAATCAACCTTTGAAATGACACCATGCAAAGAAATGACATGCAAGATAAACAGAAAAAAAATAACATAAAAGTTTCATTTTGATTAACCTCGGACAAGTAGTTTCTTCCTTCATTAATACAGGCAGCAGAGGCTTTGACTCGAAAATCCAAGCTTTCACTCTCTCCATAGTGCAGATGTTTTGGAGCACGCAAGGAAGCTGCTCTATTTGCATGCTCACATGCCTGGCTAGACCCTAAATCTGCATAAGAAGCTGCCTTTGAAATAACTGGCTCAAACAGGTTTTGCAGTTTTCTCGTAAAACAGGATCTGATAGTGGAGCCTTGTATGGTAAGCTTCTGTGAAGGTATTTCACACCAGGTTGCCTTTTGTAGCCACAGAACCTGGGTTGACACAGGTTATGATCCCCAAATTGGTGTGGAATTAATGCTTCCAGGTTAGTTTTCATGTCATCTGGTTGACCTTGATTTTTGCAAAACATATTTTATTGATTTTGTCAAATGTCTTATGACCAAGCTGCTAATTTTCAAATTCTTATTATTTTTTGTAGATCATATAATCTGGAAACAATGTTTTTAATGGTATGATTTTTGTCAAATTTTTCGTAACAGTTAAATTAAGTTCAGATTTTAGCCTTGCTATCAATGTATTATCCCCATCTCCCTCGATAGTCTTTACAGGGGTTCCTTGTTCCAGTAACTCTTTGACAGCCTGCATTCCTGCTTGGCTTTCCATCAATCTGGCTGACCCTCTGTGATTCCACACACATCTGTGTGGTTTTGGTTTTCTACCTGGCCTATTTCTCTTCCACCATTTGCATGTTCCACACGTACGATGTTTAACAATTGTTTTGATAACTTTATTGCCATACTCACGCTTGCTCATCAAAAATGTATGACCTACAGACATATAAATTTTTCGCTATTTTATATCAAAGAAAAATAGAAATTAGATGTGAAGGAATTGATTAAAATTGGCCTGATAGTTTCAAACTAGAGGCTCTAAAGAGCCTGTGTCGCTCACCTTGGTCTATGTGCATATTAAACAAAGGACACAGATGGATTCATGACAAAATTGTGTTTTGGTGATGGTGATGTGTTTGTAGATCTTAATTTACTGAACATTCTTGCTGCTTACAATTATCTCTATCTATAATGAACTTGGCCCAGTAGTTACAGTGGAAAATATTTTGTAAAAATTTACAAAATTGATGAAAATTATAAAAAATTGACTATAAAGGGCAATAACTCCTTAAGGGGTCAATTGACAATTTTGGTCGTGTTGACTTATATGTAGATCTTACTTTGCTGTACATTATTGTTGTTTACAGTTTATCTCTATCTATAATAATATTCAAGATAATAATCAAAAGCTGCAAAATTTTCTTTAAATTACTAATTCAGGGCAGCAACCCAACAACGTGTTGCCTGATTGGTCTGAAAATTTCAGGGCAGATAGATCTTGACCTAATGAACAATTTTATCCTCGTCAGATTTGCTCTAAATGCTTTGGTTTCAGAGATATGAGCCAGATACTGCATTTTACCCTATATACTATTTTTAGCCATGTCAGCCATCTTGGTTCATGGTAGGGGTCATCAGACATATTTTTAAACTAGATACCCTAATGATGATTGTGGACAAGTTTGGTTAAATTTGTCTTAGTAGTTTCAGAGGAGAAGATTTTGTAAAAGATTACAAAAATTTACGAAAAATGGTTAAAAATTGACTATAAAGGGCATTAACTCCTTAAGGGGTCAACTGACCATTTTGGTCAAGTTGACTTATTTGTAGATCTTACTTTGCTGAACATTATTGCTGTTTACAGTTTATCTCTATCTATAATAATATTCAAGATAATAACCAAAAACGACAAAATTTCCTTAAAATTACCAATTCAGGGGCAGCAACCCAACAATGGGTTGTCTGATTTGTCTGAAAATTTCAGGGCAGATAGATCTTGACCTGATAGACAATTTATATTGATGTCAGATTTCCTCTAAATGCTTTGGTTTCAGAGATATAAGCCAAAATCTACATTTTACCCCCATGTTCTATTTTTAGCCATGGCGGCCATCTTGGTTGGTTGGCCGGGTCACCAGACACATTTTTAAAACTAGATACCCCAATGATGATTGTGGCCAAGTTTGGTTTAATTTGGCCAAGTAGTTTCAGAGGAGAAGATTTTTGTAAAAGTTAATGACGACAAGTGATGAGAAAAGCTCACTTGGCCCTTCGGGCCAGGTGAGCTAATAAAAAGATCTATTAAATGATTTAACAGATAATTCATGGTAGCCAAGTTATGCACGTTATGACCTTGACGTTTAATAGGCTTCAAGATTTTGTAAAAGCTAAGTATGTACCAAATGGAATGATGGACGGTTGCGTGACTAAATCTCTGTCTGTCAATGTCTGTCAAAATGTTATGATTTTTAGAAAATTAAATATACATTACCAGTTAAACTATCAAATCCCCTTTTCTGCCATCCATGGTCAGCACAAACAGTCATTCCAGAAAATTAACAGCTGGCACAGATTCATTTCTGTCGAAAAAAGCAAACAAATTCAAAGATACACAATAAAGAACAACAATCAACATGTCAATATTTTAGTGGAAGAAATCATACAGGCAGACTAAAAATTTGTGTATTCTTCACATCATAAAAAAAATGGTGGAAATAATTTCTCTGTCTAACATGACGTCCCTAAAACGCTTTGTTGACAAAATAGTGTTAAACACAACACTATTTGGCTACAGGAACGTTGTGTTATTGCAAACTGAGACACTTTTCGGGACATTTTCCCATATTAGAATCGAAATAATTCATGGTAGCCCCTATTTATATTGTTTTTACCATGGTTGAAGCTCTGACAGGGTAAAATAATTGTCATAAGGTGCCTTACCCTGGTAAAAACAATATAAATAGGGGCTACCATGAATTATTTCTGAAGTAATGGAGATTGCACTGTAATTTTAAAGATGAACAACAATAAAGGCACTTTTCCTTTGCTTCAGCTTTCTGTTTTGTCTCGTGATCTGCTTCACCATACCCCTTCTTATCATCATGATCATCTATAAGTACATTATTGAAGATCTTTCTTTCACTTTAAAGAAAAACAGCATTAAAAGCATTGTTTAACCCCACCACATTCTGTATGTATGTGCCTGTTCCAAGTCGGGCCTGTAAATCAGTGGTTGTCGTTTGTTTATGTGTTACATATTTGTTTTTATTCATTTTTTGTACATAAATTAAATAAGGCTTTCAGTTTTCTTGTTTGAATTGTTTTACATTGTCATTTTGGGGCCTTTTATAGCTGACTATGCGGTAGGGGTTTTGCTCATTGTTGAAGGCTGTAAGGTGACCTATAGTTGTTAATTTCTTTGTCAATTGGTCATTTGTGGAGAGTTGTCTCATTGGCAATCCTACCACATATTCTTTTTATTTTTCCTATGTTTAAATTATATATTTAATTTTCACCATATCCTTTCTTATGTATACATTGTGTAATTATATATTTAATTTATGAAAATTCTGGATTTTGTGTTAATCTAATTTTCACCATATCCTTTCTTATGTATACATTGTGTATAAATTAAAAGATCAGTGTAATTATTACCTAGTATTTGAATTAGTATCTGTCATGTCAGTATGACTATCAGTATTAGTATCAGGCATATTCTCAGTTCCATTTTCATCCTCTGCAGCATTGCTGTAAAATATTAAATACACAATTTCTATTAATGAAATTCACATCAATTGAACCAAGTTCAAACAGCAATAAATTTATTTCAATTTCTTTGATAAGCAATTTTTAAGCTTATAATGTAAAGTCAGAACTTATAATTTGCATATATTGTGATTGAAAGAAAATTAAATGACAATGATTTAGATTTGTCATGAAAATTTATTAAAACCATAAATATATTCTATATGGCTATTAAATAACATTCTATGATACAATTTTGATGATTCATTAGTTTAATAACAATCACACACAAAAATCAAACACCCCCCCCCAAACTCTTATTCATTTTATTGAAAATGTCTGTTTGTGAGCAATAGTACTGTAACTCGTCACTTTAGAACTTCAATAAAAAGGTGTTTAACATGTTCTAAATTTGTTTTAATTAGGTCATGCATTTCTCCAAAAATTTCCTTCTTTAAAATAAAAAAAAAGACTCTTATTTTTGTATGCTTTCTGCATGTACATGATGTATGATCAAATGTCTGGCAAAAATTTAAAATACATGTATACATGAAAACTAACCTCTTTTCAGCTTCAAATGCCTCTCTGCATCTTTGATCCATACTTAAATTGGCAAACCTTCTATCATTTCCCTGCTCTCCTTTCCATAACTTTTAAATTCTTATGAGAAATAGGTGGCAGGTTCAAAGTGGACAGTACATTGTTTACCCTCTGAGGACCACCTAAGGCATCAATCATTGCTGAAAAAAGTAAAACATTATAGATTATAACAGCACTTGTACATGTACAATGTATGTTTAATTCAACTGCAAACATTTGTGACAAAAGCTTTTCCCAGCAAAATCAATTTGAGTTCATATTTGTAGATCAGATTCCTTTGTAAATGTTTTATATAAATGAAATCTATTTTTACGGATTAAAACCAAAATATTGTCCCTTTGTCTTGCTTTTTCTAAAAAAAATAAGCTGTGGAGTCTAAAATCTTTCGGGCGTTTAAAAAATAAATTATTTATTTCCAAAAATATCATGCAAGACTTCCTAAGAAAATATTACAAGTTGTAAGAAAATAATAAAAAATGGTGTCTCAAGAATAATGCTTTAAAAAAATGATAAATATCCCTTATATATTTCTTATATATATATACTACATGTATTACATTGAATAAGTTTCTATTCCAAAAGTAAAACCGAAACATTTCATTTTTTTTTTTAAAGTAAAAGAGATCTTGAAAATGTTTTTGGCTTATACTATATTATCAGTCCTATTTTTGTCAATCTGCTCATGAATAAAACATTTTCTGATTTCTCATCCAATGTAGAATGTTTTTATTTCGGGATAAGACTGGATTGAAATTTCTTTGATCTCAAGACCTCAGGATTTCTCTTATGTTTGAAAGCCCAGGATTTTTGGATCAGGACCCACTTAATCCTCTTAAAATACATGTATGGGGTGTGTGAGTGGACTTTACTTTTGTTTTATCCTGTCTTGAAATTATATAAATGAAATTGGAGGAAAACCAACCATTCTTCTGTTTGTTGAAAATCAAAACGGAAACTGAAATTGATAGATACATATCTGGCTCTGTTCGGTATCAGGTCCGTTCGCCCTAATGACATGTTCGCCCTGAGTTCGTTCGCCCATAGAGTCTGTTCGCCCTACTAAAAGATATTAATATTCAGGGCATTGAAGTTGAATAAACTTAATGGAAACATGGAAATATTTAAAAGTTTATGGTTTGTTTAGGATCATTAATATTGTTCAAAGACAAAATAATTCGGATCACTGATTATTGTGATACTTGTCTTTTGATGGATTAATAATAAAAACAACCGTTTTGTTTTGATAAAATATTCAGTTTGAAATTAATAAAAACAATGATCGATGTACGAACTGTAAATAGTGAAACGGATTTACAAGTTCATTTATTATTATACTCTGAGACTAGTCTCAGTTATACTGCATACATTCGTAATTGACTGAATACAATTATTTTGTTAACAAATATCAATAAAGATAAATACATTGTATTCCAGTATTCAACTCTGCAAATCAAAGGGAAAATGATAAATTGATTGCGGTAATATAAATATTCTGTCAATTTTTCAACAAACTTTAACATATTTTGTTCAAATACATGTACTTAAAATTATGCGACTAGATTCTGTCTGTTCGACCTGGTACACAAATGTACATGTTCGCCCATTATCCTATTTTTTTTTTCATTTTTCAATGTTTAATTGCAGAATATTCATTGGTCAGGTTAAAAGTTTGTTGAAAAATCACTTAAGATGCAACTTTTAACTATATAAGAACGAACTCAGGGGGAAACAACCAAGGACGTACAAACCTACAGCAAGCATGTGATCAGGGTGAATGGACCAGATACCAATACACCTTATCGCTATTTGTCTGCCATTACTGGATATCACACAGATTCCCGTAAAATTTTGACGTCATAATACAAAATATCTGACGCCACAATGGAAAAGTGATTGTTGTATGACGCCAAAGTTCAAGCGGCGGGTCAGCCGGAATAGCGATTAGGTGTATACATACAATGAATGAAGGATAGGATACAAATAATAATTAATAATAAATAATTACTGAAAGGCATACTTGTTGTTTCTTACCTGCCCCAAGCTTAGTATTCACACAGAAACTTGGCATTCCCTTGGAACTTGGGTTTTCTTTGTGGGTTGATCCATATGGAATCCTGTTCAATTCCTGACACGATGTGCACTGTACGTATAGATAACCACCAAGTCCACATTTCATTTCTCCTTTTATTGTCTGATGGCTAAGTATAAGAGGGCCGTTAAAACACTTCGTACAAAATTTTAGATGATCTAACAGTGTTCCCCACTCAACCAATCTTCTTCCTGAATGCCAAGAAGTACTGGTGTTTATCTTCGAACTCCCCAAAAGTTTTTCAATGCCGGGGCAGCAAACTGCACAGCCTGTGGCTCCGGCTATACATAAGTGTCCCACACCATAATTGTGGTCAATTTCAATGCTTTCTGCACATTCAGGTTCACTTGTTTCTTGTATATTCTTGGAAAACCGCCCCCGTTTGTCACGACAGACAGGGGAATGTAAGTAAGGGGGAAGGAAACCAATGTTAATATGCTGGGAAGATTTCATTCGAACCTTTCTGGGTTTAAGATAAGATAAGATAATTTATTGGTTCAAAATCCAAAATTATAGGATTGTTACCAAGACAATAGACATTGACTATACATAAACATACAAACATAATCTAACCACATTTATAGACATTATTTATATAACTGTATATCCCCTCCATTATTAAAAGAAAATATTGTTACAATAATAAATGAATGTATATAATCTCTGCTGAGGAGGTGGTACCACAAAGTTATTAAGTACTCAATAAAGCATTTCTAGAATTATACATGGTGCTTATGAATTTTACAATAATTTTAATTATATCAGTCTCACCACAGGTATACAAAATTTAAATCTTGCTTCATTAGTCATATTTAAAAAGAGGAACTATTTCACTAATTTTGGAAAATAATTGTTCTCTAATTGTATTTAGTTTTGTACATATTATAGTGAAATGAAATTCATCTTCTACTTCTAAAAGACACAAGGGACAAATTCTTTCTTCTACAGGTGTTTTTGTGTGTCGTCCTTGTTCAATTTTAAGAACACTATTACTTATGCGAATTTTGGCAAAATGTCCTATTACTTTTCTGTCAATATTTAACAATAAATAGGTTTCAATTTGTAATTTTCTTTAAGCTGTCTATATGTTCTGAGCTTATTACCGTGCAATGATTTATCATCACAAAAATATTTTCTTTCCAATAATTCAGATATCTTTCATTAAGTTTGGTATGAAGTGCATATAATAAACGGCTTTTTGAAATAGTATCATGATTTTCCCAAACATGTGAAAATTTAATGTAGCAAGTAGCTGTTCAATCTTATTTCAAATCCATTGGTTAATTGCAGGTTTGAACTATATACATCTTTAAGTAAACAATTATTACCAGATTTTATCACATGCAACCAGAAGCCAATTGATAGTTTTAATGCTTCTATAAAATTGGATACATACCAAGTTCAGCTAGTACTGCTAAATTGACAGCTGTTTTATTTACTCCAATTAAAGTTTTGCAAATTTAATTTGAATTTTATTGGTAGCCAAAGACCAATATTTTGACTCTAGATTTGTAATACCTTTAATCATATATAGAGACCATACTTACTACAATAAAGAAGTATAGGTTTAACACAAGCATCAAAAAGCTTGAGGTGAGGTAAAACATTAATATCTTCAGAAAATAACAGTTTTCTGATACAAAATATAGCTTTTGAGGCTTTTTACAAAGAAGTCTCACTGCCTCAGTAAAACTACCAGAGGGTTTAAACAGTATACCCAAATATTTATATTCTGTACAGTGTTCCAAAACATTATCATTAAATACAAACTTGTCTTTTATAAGTTTTTACCAGATTTGTTAAAATCATAATTTTGGTTTTGTCAAGATTTACTGTTAAATCCCAACTAGTGCAATATAAACTTAGCTTATCAAGGCATTTTGTAGGCCATTAGCAGTTTCAGAAATAAGAACTAAATCATCAGCATATAACAAACATGAAATATCATTATCATTTAACTTGGGCGGATCACATGTGGAGTCAAAAATAGGGGTAAATCATTAATATATAAAGAAAATAATGTGGGACTTAAAATACACCTTGTTTTACCCCAACTGTTGAATTTAAAAATCAGTGACACCTTCAGAGATCTTCACGGAGTACAAAACCTCTTTATACATATCTCTCATTATACCGAAAAGAGGCCATCTATGTTGTAATAAGACAATTTGTAAAGAGAGCCTCCTGTTAATAGTATCAAATGCCTTCCTGAAATCTATAAAACAGGCATATATCTTTTTGATGACTTAAATGCCTTATCAATAATAGTTTTAAGAGTTAAAACATGATCACTTGTTCGACTTCCTTTCTGAATCCAATTTGCTCACGACAAATAATTTTATTTCCTTCAAGATATTTTTCTAATCTACTATATAAAACTTTAAGAAAGAATTTTCCTAAACAACTTGAAAGGGCTATACCTCGATAATTAGATGGATCATTAAAACACCCACCCTTAAAAATGGGCTTAATAAAATTTTCTCTCCATAAAGTTGGGTAAATACCAGACTGGGTTTGACTATTATTTATGAGAAAATATCAGAGGTGTTCGAAAAATAATTTGTGTTATGCTATTGGTTTAAAAGTTTTGATGCAAGTATGACGATACGTTATAACATGAATATTTATATATTTGAACTCTGTTTTTCTATTAATAAAAGGTCAATACACAGTTGTGTTTACTTAGGCGGCGTATTAATAAGAACCACGCACAGCTTCGATCATAGTATAACCGTTACCGACAGTGTTGATCAGTGTTAATTTTTTTGTTTAAATTAATGCGTTTTCCTGGATTTTTGCCGTGTTTTTTGTTTTGCTTTTTTTTTAACGAATTAGTAGCAGATAGTTTGTCGTCGATCTGCATTACTTCCTGTACACGTTATACATTAGTGTACTTGGTCCGTGGTGTATTCGAACTGTTTCATTTTACGTACGATTTCCACTGTAATCTTTTTTTCGAATGCTTTCTTGTTACACTAGTCCCGGAACGTGGCATTATCTTTTTAAGTCTTTGGTGATATTTTTCTTTTTCTTTATGAGTATCTTGGGGGGGTTACATTTGATAGTAAAAACGGTATTTAAACGGCAAATAAAAAAGTAAAATAAGTAAAGAAAATATCAGAAAACAGAAATAGAAAGTATTTAATCCAAGGTCATAATTGATTGGGCTATTCTTATACATGCAATTTAAATTTTATGACTCCCTTTCTATTTTTTTTTTTTTATTTTGAAAGTTGTAGCTGTAAGTTAACCTTTGATATCGGTATTGTGTCGAAGTTTAACACATGGTTTTCATTGCCTTAATGGTTTATTCCTATTTAATGAATTTGTCAGTTTTACTTTAACTGATCGTAAATTTTCTGATTATGAATTTTAAAAAAATAAACTCTCGGTAGATGGCACAGGCACTTGTCTCAGAATATTTCTCGCTATATACCATATTATCGCTATTTTGTACATTTTTCCTTTGATCTTCTTTTGTGATAATTTTTCATATCATGCTACTCGCTTGAGATGGAAAATTATCGCTAGAAACTAAGGAGGCACGTGGCGTTGCTAATGAAATTGTCACGAAATTGACAACGTCGTCATAGGTAAAATAGCGATAAACAGATTATCATTGGTCATCTCAACTTGATTGCTTTTCTCGCTTTCGCCGTCCCGGATTAAAATCTAGTTCAAAACCCCAATAAAGCACATAACATAAATATACTTTTTGTAATTTTGATTATCATCTGTTGAAATTAAAATAGCAATACTTTAACATGTTACATAAGTTTTGCACATATTCAAAGTCAAAGAACCAGGACTGAAGTACATGGCTAAAGAATCTCAATGTAAATGAGATGTGCCAATGCTAATACAACTGCATACCAAATACCATTGACTTATTATAAGTCGTTCCCTTTAAACAAACCTGAATACAAACATTAACTTGTAAATATGTAAAAGCTTCAAAGTCAATGAACCATGAAGAGGGGTTGGGGCTATATAATCTCAAAAGGAAACGATACTTGCAAATGCCAATAAATTTGCATACCAAATATCATTGACTTAAAATTAGCAGTTCATCTTAAACTGATCTAATCACAAACTAATACATGTAAACTAGGCAAAAGTTTCAAAGTTGATAGACCATGACTGAGGGGGCAGGGCCAAATATTCTCCATGGAAATGAGATGTGCTAATGCTTATACAACTGAATACCAATATACATTGGCCTACCACTAATGGTTCCCATTGAACTGACCTAATCACAAACTAATACATGCTAACTAAGAAAAATTTTCAAAGTCAATAGACCATGACTAAGGGGGCGGAGCAAAATAATCTCCATGGAAATGAAATATGCCAACGCTTATGCAACTGCATACCAAATATCATTGACCTACCACTAGTGGTTCACCATAAACTAAACCTAATCACAAACCAATACATTGTTGACGCCGTCGCCGCCACCGGAATTATCATACCTATGTCTCGTTTTTTGACTCTGTCAAGGCGAGACAAAAATTCCGAGACAAGTGCCTGTGGTAGGTGGTACTTTGATGAACCTTCCACAAAACTCTATCTAACACTCAAGGATACGCAGATGTACCAATTTCCCTTAATACGTTATTTCATATTAATTATACGCAGATGTACAAATTTCCCTTAATACGTTATTTCATATTTAATGAAATAACGTACATGTATTAAGAGAAATTGGTACATCTGCGTATCCTCGAGTGTTAGATAGAGTTTTGTGGATATCATGGCTTACTCTTTTTATTACGCAAACCGTCCGTGTTGGCAAGCGATCCAATAGTTATTTCTTTTTCTTTCATTTGATAAATATACCCAATTGCTTGTATTGATGACGAAAAGGGATTTGACCACAGATAATTAGGTCTGCTCTACATGCATTTGCTCGAGTTCCAATGTGTGTTTTAAAAATACTCTTGTAAAGTAATAAATAATCATTGCTTTACATCATATTTCACCCTATTTTCATCTTCAATCAATGTTTTATATACCATATCCAGTGCGGTCCCAGGATTTAAAAAGGGGAACCACAAATTTATTAGGAGTGGGCATACAAAGTCAATATGCACGAGACAGGTATCGCCATATTAAAGGGTAGGCGGGTCCTCTTGTCCATCCACGATCGCCTCAATACTACTATTTATTGATTTAGGGGAGCGTAGAATTCATACACCCCCTTTAACTTTTAATTGGATTATATATCATTTTTTAACATAAAATTGTGTAAGCATTGTGGACCGCACCAAATCTTTATAAATTCTTTTAATTCTTGTTTTGAAAACACACAATCAGAATCAGAAACAAAATAAAATATGAAAGCCAGCAAACCAACGACAATCACCGAAATACCAGATCACCTGTGTCATAGACCCATTGGTGGCCATGGGCTGTACTGTATTTTGGTTGTCATCTCTTCAACACGCTCCCCGCTATCATGATCACCCTCCATGACATAGGACAAACGCATTCAGAACCTGGCAGGGTTAACAATGTTTGTTAGCGCCCTGTCCTCCCTATGACTCCATACAGTAGTCAATTTTATTAATGACCCATTTTTTGTGACATTTTTAAGATAAACAATTCTCACCAGAAAGACAAAACAAAGTATATTATCCCAGCCCTGATCCTGATATAAAGCTGTTATCAGTGAGCACAGCAAAACGGTTAACTACAGGCTCCATGTGCCTAAAATGCTGATGTTTTTCCTTTCAACTCTTCTTTTATTGACACTCAATATTCAACCCATATTTTACACACCACTAAGGACTATCGATCATGTCACTTTGGTTTGAATTGGTTCAGTAGTTTCAGGAAGCTCTTTTAACTAGAGGCAATAGAGAGCCTATTGCATCTTCAACCAGAGGCTCTCAAAGAGCCTGACTCGTTTACCTGTAGTTTTTTATTTAAATTTTTCATCAAAGTTTTTCTTTTGCTTGTAAGGTTTTAATGTATAATCAATATGTAGACACAAACCAATGTGGATAGTATCCAGCATTCTGAGACTATTACATGGCAATTAGGACAGGTGAGCTAAACACAATAAACGAAAAGCAAATATTAAGATAGCCACAAATGACCACTAAAATTATAAGATTTTTGAGTTGTGAAAGGAGGGATGAAATTGATGTACTGTATCCAAGCCCTGTCTTTAACATGGGACTGTGATGTTACAGCACAACATAAGCACAAACATATATATTTTTTTTTTTAAATAGACTTCCTGTATGTATCAGTGTATTTATTTATTCCACATTAGCTAAAAGTACAACATTTGTTGATTTATATCTCACAAAACATGTATAACTTGCTTAATTTTTGTGCATGTCCTAATTCAGGAGCATCTAGGTAGCTTTTGTAAGTCTTGTACGTTTTTTTTTATCTTGGTTCATATCTGTTTTGAAGTGTAGTGACGTGGACGTTCATTTTTTTGTACTACCATACATTAATTTATAAGGCACTGATCTTGCTTCTGGGTGTTGGATTATGGATTGTGTTGAATGCCCATTGCTGGCCTTAAGCTATTTTCTGTTTTGTTTTCAGGTTATTGTCTCTTTTGACACATTCCCAGTTTCCATTCTTTGTATATAGTATAAGTCAAAACTGGTACTATGCCAAACATATTGTTCCATGATAAACTTTGATGAACATGACCATATACTTATTTGTAGATCTTACTTTACTGAACATTTTTGCTGTTTAGTTTATATTTGCCTATAATAATTTGAAGATAATAACCAAAACTGCAACATTTCCTTAAAATTATCAATTCAGGGGGCAATAACCTAAAAATCAGTTATCTAATTGCTGATGCTATCGTTCCCAGAAAAGCAATCCGTATGTCTCACTTTCCCCTGACTTTCATTGCAGGTGAAAAAAGTAGATAGTCAATTAATTATAGCTTCTCATGCAAAAAAATAAAATTATTAATGTTTATAAATAAGTAAAAAGACCAATAAAGATTAAGTCACATATACATGTTCATAAAACTATATACAATGTATTAAGCTGAGTATTCAAAATGAATTAATTAATTTGTTTTCATACACTCAAATAGAAAAAAAAGTTAGGTCTTTAAATAGGAATATATAACTCCTTACACAATTTGTTCCTTCTGAAGAAGCTAATTAGGAACTGACGAAATTAATTAATATCAGTCATTTCTTATGATTCAAAACAGTATCTGTATGTAACTCCATCCATTATCATGATTATACAAACTTCCACAATCAGATGAGTCTCCTGCAAAAATAGAAATGGAGAGATGAAATAACGAATAAAACATTTTATAGCAACTAAAGGTAAACTGTTTTATCAAAATCAAAACATAACAACTTTAATTTAACTACGAATCCTACAGTGGCCAATTACTATAAAAAATAGTAACACCGATTAAATTTTACAAGTGAAATGTCTCCTATTCAAACAAAGGACAAGGTTCACTTTAAGCAAAATATTGCCTTCAACTTCAACTTTATCAAATATTCTCAAAATGGCCATAATTTGGTAACAGGTTCTTATATGGATCTATTTCAAAGTCTTTCTTCTTTGTTGAATTAAATCTCTTCATGAGATGATGAGAGTACATTCTTGGTTTCAAAATCACCACATTTTAGAAATATTGTCAAAATGCAATGATTTTGTGCATTTTTAGGACCTGAAAGCTTGAGGAAACCTTTGGCGACAACCTAGGATCCAAAATGTTCTGTAACCAACAGTTGCAAATGATGATATTGAAGCCCCAGACACAAAAAAAATCTGGATCGTGGGTGGCGGCCAAAGTAAATTGTGCGAAAAACTGTTTTAAAAGAATTCTTCAAAATTTGACCAAATCTGATGGCCGGTACAACACAAATTATGCACCCTTAAAAGTCATTATACTTCTTCATTTTTAATGTGATGTGCCAAAATGAAGTTATTTTGTATTAATAGTAATATCTAAACTATTTCTATGTGAAATTTGTAGTATTTTGGCCTGTTTACAAAAACATCAAAATCTTAGGGCCAATTTTAACCCTTTGTGAACTTACTCCTTTGCCACTGTGATTTACATAGAAAACTCACCTATTTCACCTGTACTATGAAGACACTTTAATATCTATATTCAATCATTT